>CAJNYU010001696.1:0-47303 GCA_905331475.1 Rotaria socialis | reverse complement strand
CGTTTGCTCTGATTAACGCTAACAAACTCGTCGAAGTTCTTTAAACGCGTTTAAAAAGATAATTACAAACGCCTTTATCTGCGCTTTTATCATAGCTCGATACCGAAACGCACCAGGACGCCAAAATTTCCAACATAAACGCATGTAACTGCATCTAAAATGCCTTTCAAGATTACATGGGACAGTCTCATCATTCACGAAAGTCGCGATATTACAGTTTTAAAAGTAATTTTTACATGAAATCATTGATTCTCACGATATTGCAAGTGAAAATGAGTGTAAAAACAAAAATCATCGTGAATATTGCATATTTTTTCCTTTAGTATGCAAGGAACTGTAGTGGAACTGATGAGGAGTTCCTAATCCTCAGTCCTTGGACACCCCTCATTACTTCAGGCTTTCCAATCTTCTTTGTTAAGTTCTATTTACTCGTTTTCGTTTATTTCCGTTCATTCCTTCATTATTATAATTTATTGTTATTATTATGCGTGAAATACGCCACGTGTTTGGTTTCCATACAGGATTATTATCAACATTATAAAACAAGAGAAACAAAAAAATAGAAAAACTGTCAAAGAAAACATCTTCTTTGATTTTTAAAGTGTAAGATCGTGATATTATTCTTTTTATTGCATTGCTTTTTATGTACGAATGGCGATCAGGATGTAAATCACTAATACTAAGTATTCTTATGTGATACAGCAATAGAGAGAAAAAAATACCTTATCAGCGGTATGTAGACATAAGTGTGTTGAAATTTCAACAGAGCAATAAAAATAGGAATCTGTACTATCAATGACCCACTCTTTTATCTTACCTAGATAATAAAATTTTGATATTAAGTCAACTGAAATCTTTTCTTTTTTGCTACGAAAAATGTGTATAAAAGGAAGTAATATATTTAAAAGAAGCAAACAGAGTATAATTGCGTTATAAAAAAGGCACAAGAGGAAAATTTTACACTACAAACAGCTATGAAATATATTCTATTCTTATCAGAATTGCTGATTATTCTTGCAAACTATAATATACAGTGTGAGATAATGTTTATCGAAGCGAAATATCCATTGGAGGTAAGACATCAAGATTATTTGCGCACATCATATTTAAAAGCCATTTTCGAAACAGAGAGACTCCACACAGTTGCAATATGTACACAGGACAACGTCTACTCTTGATTAGTTTTTCGTTTACAATTGCTTTAGCTGCAATCGAATTTCTCGCTGTTCGACTACCACTACGAGTAAAGTATAACTTAATCATTTTCTTCGTCAACATAATCGTTTTAATAAACGACCTGGCAACTTTCGAGTCCGAACCTTCATAAAGCATTTTTTAAAGGTTTCCATAGTTAAGGTAATACTTTTGAGAGACACTCCTCAATTTTTCTACATCCATGAACGTCTTTAGTACTTCTGCGAAAACAGAAAAGATATCAAACCCTTTTACAGGAGCTCATACAAAACAAATAGCTTTGATAGGTGGCATGATTTTTTTTTCAGGGAAAACCTTCACCACCAAACGCAGTATGGCCACATCCACAACAAATCACGATCTCGAATGATGTACTCTATATTCGTCCTCATGATCTTAAAATCGATTCTAACATTCGATCATGTGATATCATTGCAAAAGCTATTCAACGTTATGAACCAATTTTCTTTCCACCAAAACTTGCTATGAATCTACCACCGTCTAGTGCTAATAATATCTTACAAAGCCTAACCCTGAACATACCTGGTAATGCACAATGCGAACAATACATACAACAAAATTCAAACGAAAGCTGTAAGTAAAATGAGATAATCTAGACGTAATATTTAGCCGTGTAATAATTTCGGTAAATAGCAAGATGTTCACCGGAGAGATGATCCCCGGATAGTTCTTCCCCGGACTTTCCCTCTCCAGTTACACTTGCTCCCCGGGCACTTCCTCCCCAGAAACCTCCTCGCTGGGCATTTGCTCCGCAGAAACTTTTCTCCTCGGGGTGTTGCCCCCTAACTGCATTTAACAAAAATGTTAATCAGCACGATATTAAGATATAAATTTCTTTCTTTCTGGGGATGTGGACGTGCGGGTGTGGGTGTAGGTGAGGGTGTGGATGTGGATTTGGGTATGGGTGTAGGTGTGGGTGAGTGAAGCCGATAATGATTTGCCCATACTTGCACTGATACACTCACACCGATAGGCCCATACTCCAAAATAAATAAATTTATAACTTAATCTCGTGATGATTAACATTTTTCTTAAATACGGTTAGCGAGCAAGTGTCCGGAGTGAAATGTACAGGGAGCAGAAGTCGCTGCGGAACAAATGTCCGAAGAGCAAGTTCCCGGGGAGCGAGTGTCACTGGGGAGCAAAAGTTCGGGGAGCAACTAACCGGAGAGCATCTTGCCATGATACAATAATTTCTTCCTCACTGATAGATACGTTAACCATCAGTCGTCAAATCGCCAATGTTGAAGCAACAACAGTTTGGGGTTTATTACGTGGTCTTGAGACATTTTCACAACTCATCTATATTGATCAACAGAACTATGTACGTTCACTTTAAACATATCTAACACCATTCTTGTTACTTCTCTCTACAGGTCGTCATCAATGACTCGGTCACTATCGTTGATAGTCCTCGTTTTCAACATCGTGGGGTTATGCTCGATAGTGCCCGGCATTTTCTACCAGTATCCATCATTAAAAAAAATCTTGTTCGTTAATCCACCGAATCTTTTTATTTCAATTCTCAACATCTACTCTTTCGATCTCTTAGGATGTCATGAGTTACAATAAACTCAATGTGTTTCATTGGCATATTGTCGACGATCAATCGTTTCCATTTCAAAGTACCACCTTTCCAAATCTATCTCGAACGGTAATTACAACTTTGCCATGCTCTGCCTTACACTTGAATTGTTGTTGTTGATAGGGTGCTTTTACACCAGATCATGTTTATACGCCAGCTGATGTCAGCGATGTAATTGAACATGCTCGACTACGTGGGATTCGTGTCATTCCTGAGGTTTCTCCATTCTCATTATTTCTCTTTTATAGACTTTATATTGTATCCATTGTTAACTAATAGATTGATACACCCGGTCATACGTATTCATGGCGTAAAGCGATGCCTGAACTCATAACTGTTTGTTGGGCTAATGGGAAACCTAATCAAGCAATCTATGGAACTCAGGCTGAAATGGAAATATTTAATCCTATCGAGCCACGAGTTTACTCAACCATGGATTCTTTACTCCGAGAAGTAAAAAGTCGATTTCCTTCGAATTTCATTCATCTTGGTAAGTAACCTGATCCTCATTTCAGAATAGTATATTTTCTAATTTTCGTCCAATCGCTAAGGTATGGACGAAGTGTATGATAAATGTTGGTAGGTAATTCACGAAATGATCACAACGTTGAGAGTAATAATATCTACTATTAATTCAGGCTTTCCAATCCTGATATCAAACAATGGATGATTGATAACAATATTAATTCTTCAGTAGGTCTTCATACATTTTATGCTGATAGGATTTTGAATATCACACGTAACATCGATGTTACACCTATCGTTTGGCAAGATGTTTGGGATGAAAAGGTCGAAGTAAGACTAGATCAAAGGTATTACTTGATAATCATAATGAATTTTAGTTACCACCTGGCACAATCATACAAGTATGGAAAGATAGTAGTGATAACAGTGCATTCGGTTCATGGGCTGCTTACTTGAATGAAGCAGCGAACGAAGGTTACAATGTAATATTGTCGAGTCCTTGGTACATCAATTACATTAGTTATGGAAAGTACAATACAAATACGTCGGTGATGAATTTAGAGTTTTTCAAATACTATGAGGTTGAACCACTGCGTGGCTTCACAGGTTCGGATGAAGCGAAGAAACGAATTCTTGGTGGAGAAGCTTGTTTATGGGCTGAATTCGTCGATGGTACAAATCTATTAGCACGTTTGTGGCCTAAAGCATCTGCTGTAGCCGAGCGACTGTGGAGTGCTGCAAGTGTGAATAATTCTGAAGATGCTCAATTTCGATTGGTATAATTCTCTCTCTCTCTAATTTTGAATCGTGACAAATTAATTTTCTCATTGTAGGACGTTCATCGATGTCGTCTTTTAAGGTGAGTATGAAAAATGAGGTGGAATGAATGAGTCATTTTTGTTTTATTGGTTATAGACGAGGAATTCCTGCTCAACCAATTTTGAATGGTTATTGTGGAAACTATGAAGTAGGTATGACAAGATCGATGGTGAACGATCTAGCTTTCAATTATGAAGATGCCCCTCCAGTGGGTAAATCGTTTTAAAAATCGATGCACTTATTTTGTTCTGCTTTATTGAAAATTGAATCGACATTTCTAACTTTAATTTTAACGATGATAGCAATGCTACTAGCTGATTGTTTGTAATAAAGTTTGATATTTTTGGATGGGTTCTATCAAATGCGGATGTTCTATGGGTGGATAATAAATTTTAGAAAGTTCGATTTGGAAAGCATGGTGGCTGGAATCCTGTTGTTATTTAGATCATGCTTTTCATGTATATGCTCCTTTTTTTTGACAAATGAATTGAACATATCATCGCGTCATTTGTGATGATAAGTTTATAATCAAAAGACTGCTCATAATGTAGCATTATCTATTTGATCTGTGATCAGATTTATTCCGTGATTCGTCGACTCGGATGATAATTATTAATCTCTCTCGAACGAATCTTCTCTTCTCGAATATTGAACTTAAGTTGTAGTGTTGCATTTAGAGAATAGCAATCGAATATGTTTTGCCTGACAAGTTTTTGGTTATTTCTCTAGTACGATGGGAATTAGATAATTATTCGAAGTAGCAATTTTCATGCTGCATTTTTTATTTCAAACTAACCTCAAATTATGGAAAATGGGACCGTACCAAATGTTTTCATATTTTTGATACTGTATCGAACTATACCATAAATTCTCTACTTCATTCATATGATATTCATTCGTTAGTGTTGAAGGACGTTAGAGTACGGTTCTATGTACGCTTGTAATATGATCGTTTCAATAAATATGTGAAACAGTAACAAAAAATTGGTCGATGAAACCAGTAAAAAAGAGAATAGATAAGATGGGTACAGTATGAAAAAAGGACTACCTTCAACATCATTGCTATGAAAATTAGTATTTGTGTGAATTGAATGCAAGAAAAACGGCAACAGACAAAACTACCATCAGCATGGCAACCAGATAGGTGGGTCTGTCATCATACTGGTGGACGACAATCAGGAATGACAAATGACCACTGTTATCAACAATCGAAAGAAACACCATGGATGATAAGTAGAAATTTGAATTCATCATCTTCGACTAAACGTATCAGTACAGCAGAATTGAAAGAACGTAAGTTTTTATTTAGAAATTTTTTTTTGTTTTCGATTTTTTTTTCAAAAATTTCAGGAATAGATAAGCTAAGTTTGAGAGGTGCAGAATATCGTCTTTCTGCAGGTAAATCGAAAGTAAAACGTTTAATTGATTGTCATAGTCCAAAATCTCATCGAAGTTTATTATCCTATGGAAGCCGACGTCCAGTTACACCTGTTTTACATATTCCTAAAATGTCAAAACAAGGCTTGAAACGATGGCTAGATGCTCGAGATGCATACCTTGGCCATCAATATCCATATGTTATAGAAAAATTTAAACATCTTCGTCGTCGTCGACAACGTCAACAACGACGAAAACCACAGCCAACAAAAGAATATTATAAAATCATAGATTATGAAGGTTTATCGATGTTTTCTAACGATTCCGATCGTTTTAGTGCTTTAGAACGACTTTCAAGTCAAAAACAAACTCAATCAAGTCGAAAAGAAAGTCCAACGAAAACATTAAGTCAATTTGAAATTAGTCCTCGTCCTAGCGGTAGTGATTGTAGTGGTGTATTACAACGTGTTAAATCATTTGTTCAATTGCCTGTTTGTTCATTGAGTCGTCTTTCACTTCGAAAACAAGAAGAAAAAAAACCAACACAAATTATTCGTGATCATTTCGATGACAAGTGTATCGGCACTGAAACAAGTGAACCAATAGGGCTTCGCAACGATATAGAACGATGCGACCAAGCTGTACAAGTTGATTTAGCACGTCCACAAATTGAGTTACATCGTGAATTTGATACTAGTATGGTCGAAGGTGAAAAAAACGAACGAATACGATCTGTTCGACATGATGTCGAATATAGTGACAAAGCAACAGAGACAGAATGCATCATAAATTTTGCAAATGTCCAACAAGAAACAAGAGAAGGAAAAGAAGAGAATGAAGTCAATGATGACGAAGATGATAAGGCCACACGCCTTAGTATAAAAAAAGAACAAGAAGAAATCGGCCCATATATAGAAGAACCGTATAACGTTCAACAAAAACATTCATTATCACAAATGGCTGATATAAATGATCGTAAAATGCGTAAAAAGAACAAATTCATACCATCGACAAAATTTACAAATGTAAGCAACCGTATTAGACCATTAACAATAGATCTATTACAAACATCAACGAACGATGTAAATGATAATAAACAAAATGGTTCACAAACAACAATCCTTACATCAACAGAATCAAATACTTCCATTCAAGAGCAACTTCAAAGGTATAAAGAAACTAAATAATAGTTTCTTACATCATGAAATGATATGTTTTGTTTTGTTTTCTAAGAGAGATTATATACATTACTTCACTCTGTCAATACACTTTTTTTCTTCAGTTCGATGAACTCACTTATTCTAAGCATACACATCGATGTATGTGAACGAGAAGAGAAAGCGTTGTCTTGGTACCCAACAATACACATTCATATAGAGACCATTGAAAGAATACATATTACATATATACATAAAAAGTGAGCAAGAAAAAAAAGGAACGAACAAACTTAAAGAATTATTTCGAACAGTCAGCTAAAGTGATATTTGAAAGGCATCTAAGAATTTTGTCATGCAGTCAGTATAAATGACTGATCATGTTTTATCATTTTCATCACCTATACCACCATTACTTGAAACAAAATCGGATCATTGCAGACTCCGGATTCGTTTCAATCAATTATCAAGAGAACGGCGATTGTTGACGTGTCTTCTAGTTCTATTTGCTATTATTATGTGTGGATTACTTATTGGTATTTTTATTCTATCATTGACATTTCAAGGTAAGTTATTCACTAGTTTGAGAAGAGTTTTTATTTTGTCTCTCTATTATAGAAAAATAAGAAAGAAAAAAAAAAGATTAACAGATTTTTGTTTTTGTTCGGATAATCCGACTGAAAAACAAATCTGTGTTTTATTTTTATTTTTAATTTCATAGTTATTTTGTTTTATTGAACATAATTTTTAAAGATATAGTACTCATTCATCATAGGACGAGCTCCGATTGTCTATCGAGAAATAAATACAACTAATATTGGTACCAGTTACGGAGGTAAACACACGGGATGAGTCTATTTTGTTTTTCTAAGACTTACTCCTACACTTATTAATGAATTTACACGCTATTATTATCACTTTTCCTCACTCGGAATATCTCTAGTCTTACACCAGAATGATCGGCAATTGTTATCAACTGTCGTCGATATTAATACAACTATAACAGCACAGATCATTGACACAACATTGATAACAACAACTATTGAATTGACGACAAGCACTGAAAAGCAACGTATGAGCATTCTATTGTGCTAATACGAATACAACAAATAAGCACTAGTGTTTACTAGCTATCATTAACTAAGCATTCTTCAGCGCATCCTTTACTGCTTTAATTTCAGTCCTTCATTCTTTTTTTTCTCATTTATTGACTAAAAAACATTATTTTACAAACAAAAAAAACCTACATTGTTCTTTTTTTTTAATTCTCAATTGGTTTAGTTGCTCGTTATGGTGAATCATGCGATTATGATAATGGTTGTGAGAGTCCATTCATATGTCATAAAAAAAGTTCATCATCGCCAGGCATGTGTCGTTGTCCGATGGATTATGATTTCAAAAGAGATAAATGCGGTATGTATAAATTTAAAGTACAATTATTCCAATAACGAAATTTGATATTAGTTGGCGATCTAAATGCATTGTGCACAAAAGATATCGATTGTCAACAGTATATGCTTTGTTCGGGTATGAATGATGGAACACGTCGATGCCAATGCCAGAAACATTTTGATTACGATAATGACAAAAGACAATGTCGTAAGTACAGCTATCAATTTTCATATTACATCAATTGTTTAATTTTTCTCGACTTAAAATTTGTATAATCAGCATAGGGCAGGAAGAATAGAACTTACATAAATCGATTTTTTTCGTATATATTTGAATTAGATCTAAAAATATGTTTCTATGAAAGGTGGTGATTATCAAGCTCCATGTGAAAGTAATATTGATTGTCGAACAAATCTCGTGTGTAACAAAACAGTAACACCATCAGTTTGTTCATGTGAACTTTTTTATCAATATCATCCGGCAATACGTAAGTGTCGAGGTGATCCAGGTGCAGTCTGTGATCGAGCAACGGCTGAATGTGTCGATAATGCTGAATGCCGTGATGGAGCATGTGAATGTTCAAAACAATTTGTGCCTGATGAAAATAAAACATGCGGTAAGTCGAAATAGATAGACGATTTATTTCAATTAGCATTTTCTTCTATCGATTTAGTTGATCCATGTCCACTACAAACACCAAATCCTTCACGAATTCGTTATCCGGGTAATTGTCGAAAATTTATTGACTGTCAACAAAAGTAAGTAGTAATAATTAAAGTTCAAGATTTATTCATTTCATTTTCTTTTTGATTATCTTAGATCGAAAACTGAATGTCCTGAACCGACAATGTTCAATTTACGTAAACAACTTTGTGACTATCCCAAAGATGTGCTCGATTGTCGATAAAGTTTTTCCTTCTCCTTCTTCTAGTATTATTTATTTATTTTTCTGTATGACAAATGAAATTGTCAAAGTCTTTGGAGAGTTTTACATTTTCTCTCTCTCTCTCTCTCTCTCACTCTTATGTTGTTCATGCCCATCCAACAACGCACATTTTTCTGTCAAAATTTACGATATACGCAAAAATTAGCGTTTGATTTTTCTCACATTGAATCATGTATATATATATATATATATACATATTTCTCAGATTGAAAAATCAATCACTAGACTCAATATACATAATTCAAATTTGAAAATAAACTCTATGAAATAAAAATGAGAATGAAAAATCAGTTTGAAATTAATGCAAGTTCATGAATTCATCAAGTGCAGAGCTTCTCTCGAAAAAATTTACATTTCGAGACGAATGAGTAAGTTTTTCAACATGATTTCGTATTGAACGTAAAGAAAGAGAAATCGTAACTGCAGTATTTCAAATAAGATTGAAGTACAATACTTAACGTACTTCACTTGTACGTCATTCGTTCATTGAAGTACTGAAACCGTGCTTTCCCCTCTTGTTGTAATACCACTCGTTACGCTTGTCCTTGAATGTAGTATCTGAATGAGTGACAATCGCATTTACGGACTTCTCCGAAGTGTTCTTACGTTCTACATCACTTTTTTTTGCAATTGTTTCATATGCCTTCTGTCATAATTTACCTTGTATGCATTTCTTTTCTTTTTTGGAATCTTGAGGGTGGTGTGGGTGCAGGTGTTAGAGATACTATTTTATTCATCCACCCAGCTTGGCTTTGATCACGATGAAAACCTCTGTACACTGCTCACAATAAAAATTTTAAGAAAAGAATTGTCTTTGATCCTTGCAGAAGCGTATTGGTTGTTTTCATCAGAAAAAGAACCGTTGATAACTTTGATCGCTCTATTTTTCTGTAAAGATTAACTTAATAAAGCATTGAAATAATATCAAATGTCCGTCAATCGAAAGATCAAGTTACTGGTTTCTTCCGTCTCAAAAAATACAAAAATAGGCATCATTAATACTTTTCTCAGTCGAACGTAAACGATAGTCAAAATAGCGATGCGTTGTTTTATACTTGTTCTATTCAGGCAATGTAAAAAAATACAATTATTGAATTTATTCATCTAACATTGAGCAATGTCTATTTTAAGTCTCGCAAGTTCGATTTTTGATATGTCATAAATGTCTCATGATTGATTCGATATTTTTATAGTTCGAGTTGAATCACAGACATGTGATAAAATGAATCAGTATGACCCATGCGCGAAAAACTATGCGTGCACCTGTTTTCATAGATTAGATGGTCCTAACGCTACCATTTGCATCGATGAATTCTCGATTTCTTGTTCTGAACTAATTCCATGCGAGAGTTCAACCAATCGTTGTTATGAAGCTGAGCATATTTGTGTTCGTCATCCTCGATGTAATCAACTTCCTGTTTGTTATCCAGTACCAATTTTTAATCAACAACTGTGTCCATCAATACCAAGTAAGAAAAAAAGCATATTCACCGTTCAAAGATGCTCATATTTGTAAATCATGTTCGTGTAGAAATCGTAGAAAAGTTTTGAGGAGTTTATGTAAAACCAAATAGATACAATGTGGACAAATCAAATTGAATTTCAATAATTGACGCAAAAATCTCATCTGTTTTTGAATGATATCTATGAGTTCAATACATACATTTTGTTGCAGTATTATCTATCAATTCATGAAGCAGTTGTTAATATGTCGCATGTTGTCATCTTTACATAGAAAGAGTAGTTCTTTTGTAAGAACTTCTTAAATAACTATAATTGACAGTTAACTAGAAAGCAGATGATTGCCATTTCTGGTACATATCGTATACTTCAAAAACAACAACAAACATTTTAAAGCTCCAGATGTTGTATCTTCGGGAACAGCCGATGGAACGAACGTTCATACTTGGGGCCAGAATAATTTGGGAGTTCAAAAAGGGCGAATAGTTCCGTGTTCCTAATCACTAATGTTCGACACGGATAGAAACGATGGAGAAATCATACATCTTCTTAATATCCACAACTCTTTTTATTTCTTGAAATTATGCCGCGTTTCTCGATAGTTAGGTTTTCTTATGGAATAGTTTTCGGTTTCTCTTTTAATCTAATGATAGATTTAGTCGTTATTTCTTTTAAAAATATATAATAAGCAAGAATTAAAATCTTGAATTAACAAGAAGATGAAGTAACAGTCTTTTCACTAGCGTCATCTGTTATGAAAAATCACAAATGATTCTTCATCGGCCAATAATAAAATTAAGTTCTCTCGTTTCGTTTCATACTTATGCTATTGAATGCTTTTATATCTTTTCATTAAATAATAATTATTTTTACTGTTCATTTAAAATCAGTACTCATTTTCTTTTCAGATGGTAAATCTACCAGTTTCTAAATCTAATGAACAACATAATGACGATCTTATTTTTTCTCATTTGAGCAAAATTGAAGATTTTATCATGTAAGAATAATCATTCTCGTCTTACTTTCTATTTCGTTTCTTCTGCATTTAAATCACTAGAACTGATAAGCAACGTTCAGAAACATTCGCTAACTATGTTAAACATTTTTCGGATTTAAAATGTGCATTATTACCATCGTCTTTCAATACAGTTACACCGCTTTCAGTGCATGTACATGGCTTTGAATCGGAACAAATTTATCAACAACTTAAATCAATCAATGAAAATCGATTTAAACCATTTTTAGCAGCTATTCTTAAAAGTAAAACCAAACAAAAAACTTTTGGTAATTTACTTCGACCACCATCACCAGAAAAGCCATCGTCAATTGAAGAAAATATTGAACTAGGAGAAAATAATGATGATCAAGAAGATATATCGAAATCATTAAATAAAACTCCGAAGAAAAAGAAGAAATCTGTCACGTATGATAATTGAAGAATCATTCATTGATAAACTGTGGTATTTTTTTCTTCTTTAGATTTTTCGATTCACATGCATTGAATAAATTTCTTGATGAACAAGATATTCAAGAGATATCAAAGTAAAATTCTAATACAGAAAAAAAACAATATAATCAAACCATGGTTTATTTAGATCAAATCGAAAACCAAGTGAAGATGATGATCTTGAATTTGATGATGATGACGACGACGATGAAGAGAATGGTGGTCTATCTCTGGAGGAAGAAAAAGTACGTTTCAAAAATAAGTTATTCTAAGAAATAAATATACATTGTTATGATCTATATTTAGGAAGATTTAACTTATGATGAATTTTTCGATCCACCAGCCGAAACAAAACAGAAAAAGAAAAGCAAACAAGAAAAAATTGAAATGTAGGTTTTTCTGTTTCATTGATCAATACTTAATTGTCGAATTCATTTATTTAGAGAAAATGATCCTATTGATTTCGAAGAAAATGGACGACGACAACAACAACAAGAAGAAGAAGATGATGAGGACGATGAAGAGGATATCAATCTTGAAAATAAATCAGATTTTGAAAAACAACAAATTTATGTAAATATCATCTTGAAAATTTCTTATTCATTCTTGCGATTAATTTCAGTTAAAACGTCAAATAAAATATATTGAAAAAGATATGTTAAGTGCTAAGCCATGGCAATTGGCAGGAGAAACTGATGGTCATAAACGACCAGAAAATAGTTTACTTGAAGAATATCTTCAATATGATCGAACTACTCGATTAGGTATGTTTATTTAAATCAAAACATCATTTTCATAGTATAGTTTTTTTGTTTTGTTTCATCCTCTCTGTCTTTTAGCTCCGGTAATAACAAATGAAACAACAGATTCAATAGAAGATTTAATAAAACAGCGTATACGTGATAGAGTATTTGATGATGTTGAACGAAAAAAGAAGCCTACCGATACTGAAGCTCAAGCATATAAAAAAGAAATTGTACTTGAACATGAAAAAAGTAAAATGAGTTTGGCACAAGTTTATGAACAAGAATATTTAAAAAAACAAACAGTAATTCATTTGTAGATTTATTCAAATTAAAGAATCTATTTGTCTTCTATTAGAATGATAAAACAGAGAAAAAAGACGAACGACATGAAGCTATTCGACAAATGATGCAAAATTTATTTGTCGATCTTGATGCTTTATCCAATTTCAGATTTACACCCAAACCAGTATGATGAGCTGAATAGATTTTCTTTATTGATCATGTATATATATTTCTATTTTCTAGCCTGTACCTGAAGTAACAATTGTTAATAATCTGCCAGCTATTTTAATTGAAGAAGTTGTACCAACAACAGTTAGTGATTCAGCATTACTTGCGCCGGAAGAAGTTCATGTGAGCTAAATAAAACAAATTGATTGATTTTGATTAATTTTCTTGTTCGACTTTAGTTAAGACCAAAAGGTGATATTAAAGCTGATAGCGAACGAACGGATACAGATAAAAAACATGCAAGACGTTTACTTAAACATAAACTTAAATTAAAGTCAAAAGCTACACCAAAGGCAACTAATCCTGAGGAAGAAGAAAAAGGTATGATGAAACGATGTTTGTTTTTTCGAATTTAATTTATTGTGTTTTATTTCTAGAAGAGAAACGAACTTTATTGAAGAAACTTGGTAAAATGAAGAATGTTCGAATTGAAAAGGTAATTTTTTACATTTTTATACATTTTTCGATCAATTAAATTGTTCTTTTACTTTCAGACGGATAAAAATCGATCGAGTGAGAAAACGGGACGTAGTTCAACGAAGTTCTTTCAACAACTTCAGCAATCAACATTAACAAATCCAACGACGAAACGTCGTCATTCGGATCAAACAACAGTTACAGATTCCAAACGGTTAAAATTATAAAACGTAACATTTGTTTTCCTTGCTGTTTTTGTTATTGCTATTCGCAGTTTGTCGAATAAAATGAGAAAAAAATATTATAAATTTAGTATCAAGAACATTCATGGTGATAATGAATTAAACTCAAAGATACTTTTTGCTCTACGAAGTTTTCGCACTTTCATTCTCTCTACAATAATAATATCTTTCACTTGCAGTAATCGAAGTCAACTCCATTCTGCAGTTCGTCGGAGAGTGGCTTCTCTAACATTTACCAAAGAACGGGGAACACTTCGCATACAAAACAGCCATAAATAAATATCACCTATTAAAACGTTTCCGCTTGGCGCTTTCTTGCTATTTGATGAAGACGATGGCATCAGTTTCAGTAGTTAATCGAATGATAGTGGATATGGAGAAATATCAACATAATTTCTGTTGATTAGCAGATGCTTTTTCTCTGTCAACTAATCAGTGTTTTGGATTCTGAGCAACAAACTTACAACATGCACATATCATTATCACCATTCATGGCCATGATTCGATAACTATAATGACTTAAAGGAACATTTTCAGTTCGATGTTTCGATGAGTGCCGTTCACTTATGAACCATTGAACGGCACTCACCGAAAGTATAGTCATCGGTCGGCAGAGAACCTGGAAACAAGCGACTGCTAGAAAAAAAGTCGCATATACATCCCCTAGAGATGACGTTGATCGATCGTGGTTATGCGATCACCACACATCCGCAAGGTTATCATTGATCGATCTAAGTGTATCCTTTAGTGTTTTTCTCAAGTGATTCCATTGTTTTCAATCAGTGACAGTCGATAGTATGAAACAATTTAATTACTTCTGCCATGGTTATGAGTCAGTCTGACTGAACGTACACTATGGTTACTTATTGTTGATATTGATGCCGGTTACAATCACTCTATTTTTGTTATATCTATATATGATGACGATATTGATGTTTTGTCGTAGTTATTTTTTCGGCTACGAGCAACTTGATGACAACGAAGAACTAAATGATCAAGAAGGATCATACAATAGTCTTGCTAATCATTTTATTAAACTTCTTATAATAGAAATTCAATTGACATTTATTTATTGTGCTGCTGCTCTAGTTTCGACACGTACACTAAATATCACTCATATTACTCGAATGAAATTGAAGCGTTGGATAATTGAAAGCTTTTATGCACCATCGACAATATATTGTTTTTGTGTACTCAAAAAACAAAAGTGAGTACACTATAGAATCGGTCAGTGTGTCTGGCCGGTCGTCTACACAATAGCTCCTGAAAGACTGATTCGATTGTCATGAAATTTTGTACACAGAATGATCTCATCAATATCTCAGTTGAGTTCGAAGATGAGAGGGATCCGTCAAGAAATGGCTGAGTTATCGAAAAAATTGTCACTATTGACCAGACCACCCCTGAGGCGTATACATAACTACAACCATTCAAGTTATACTCAATTTACAAGCATAATCAAAGTGATTATATTTGTGATTATACGTTATATGGAATTATATCCATCTTCAACACTATATAGCAGTCCAATCTCGCTTTTCTATCGTCTCTGCTATTCAACTGATAAACAATATTTGCATGAATTATACTTTCCTCGATTCTTCTTAAATGACAGTAAAATTTTAATAGTATAGTCTTTTTTGGAATGTATATCGTTGACTATTTGTTGTATTACAATATTTGTTTAGTGAATATATTCATTTATAAATAAAACGTAATATCAATATTTTTCGTCAATTTCTTCTCTATACACAAAAAAATATGAAAATTCTCACATACGTGTTAATTAATCAGAGATCTAAATTTTTTATTAATCAAAATGGAAGGTAAAATTTTGAAGGAATCTCATTTATGTATAACTTGATTTTTACCTTCTTGTTACACTGTATACTTTTTTAAAGATCTTTGAAATATATTTAAAATAATATAAGTACTACTACATTTAATTGGTGAAATTTTCATAGTAAAGAATTTATATATTATAATTTTGTTGTACTAGGTTGAACATAATAGTTTTTCAGGAGAATAGCGCCTTGATTTTTAAACAGCATAAATAGTGAATTTTATAACAAATGAGAGCTCGTGAAAAATCGTCCTTGGGAAAATAGCTGACCATTCATAATATGAGAATAGACCAAGGAGGAAAAAGCTGATTTAGCTCAGCTAAAAATCAAAATTAAATCAAATAAATCATCTTAAATCAAAAAATCAGCTTTTCCCCCTTGCTCTTAGAGCTCTTGCACAAAATACAGAAGAATTCGATGACACATATCTAAGTAGTATAGCAGAAGAGTTATCAATACAAGAACTGCTAATCAATAATGGTATGTCAACAAATGAAGCATTATATTTCATTAACGCTAATGGTTACTACCATATTGAAGTGATTCAAAAAGCATTCGAACGCCAATATATTATTGAGCTTGTAATCTAATTATCAATAAAATGACATCTGATTTCTTTCGGAAGTAGTTACGGCAAGATCATACGCTTATAATAAAAAGATTTATGACTTCGTCAATGATAGATGTCCTATCATCGATTGTTTCGATCTTTCATTCGAATAATTATATGCTATTTTTAAGAAAAATATTTTTTGTTTTTAGTTTTTGAAATCATATTTCATTTAATCGGAAAGTACAAAATTATGCCTGTGTAATTTTTTCCATTAGTTTTCATGAACTTGAAAGTAACAATAGAAATAGCAAAAAGTCACCCTTCAGAGAAGAGTGCGGGTGTTCATGAAGAAATATCCACACCCCACACACCATCGTCTATTGCCCAATTATCTGCCGACTGATATCTATATTTTCAGTAAGCGGTGTTCAATGTTTCATAATTGGATAGCACTACCAGAATTTTGCAATGTGTTGACAATTGTCATCAAACAACAACTAAATCCACCGGAAATATCAACGATGAAGTTCCATCCTTCACTAACTAGTTTCTTTCATATTTGTCTCTCTCTCTCTCTGCGACTCGAGCATGCTCGCGTAGATGTGTAGTTTGTTGCATATTTATTCGAACATTTCTGTTCTAAGAATTAATCAGCTATTTATCAAAACATTGAACTGAAAATGCTCCTTTAAGTCATTATAGTTATCGAATCATGGCCATGGATGATGATGAAAAACGTCCATCCTATAAGTTTGTTGCTCTGAATCCAAAACACCAATCAGTTAACAAAGGACTAACATCCACTAAGCAGCAGAAACTATGTCGATATTTTCCTCATACCCACTATAACTCAATTCGCTACTGAAATCGATACCATCGTCTTACTCTAAAAGTGTGACTCTGGTTTTGATCGGCTAGATGCCATATGTAGGAGAGTGTGGAAAAGTTTTAAGAGATGATTTTCATTTAGCGCTGTTTTTTGTACAAAATGTTCGCCACCCTTATGTTATTGATATTAAAAAAGATTTAGCAAAGTTCTTGTCTATTTTCTTCTATCTCGAAACAAATGGTTATCTTTTATTTCATATTCTGAGACGTTTTTTTTCGTTCGATGTCAACAACTGTTATCTTACCGTCGTATACAAGAGTGTTGAGTCACATTGTCTTTTTCTTGTATTTTGTTAACAAAAGGATTTCTTGATTATTTCATCATGTCTTTTTAGAGTAAACTTAACTGAGACAAACATGTTCAGACAATTTTTCGACACATCGTTTACTGACTATCGACAAGTGCGAGTTGTTCTACAAGAGTTACCTGATAATCCATTAAAAGAATCATCACCTGATTTTCAAAGGTAGATCTAATGTTTTTTTTTGTTGTACGAAAAGTTAAAAAAATGTTTTTGAATTATTTTTAAGATTTTCTACAAGTATTTTCAATCATAAAAACTATACATTCGAACATTTTAAAGTAGAATATTGTTATGTGAAACGAAGTTTAACTGTTACTGAAGCACACTTCAACGAAATCCAATTGTATCGGCGACCATTTGGTTTCATTTTTTTCACTGTTTGTCATACAAGTGAAGAATTACGGATCGTACTTGAAGAATTTTTTAAAATTAAACAACGAGAAAAAGATGCTTGTACACATTTATTTGTTCGTTATAGAACTAAGAATAGTGAAGATGAAGATGATGATGATGATGATGATGATGAAGCATCTATTGATGATAAACTTAATATTGCGACTAATGATGAAACGTAAGTAGCGAATAAATCAACGATACTCTGTAGTCAACAGCTAAGACTTCAAAAGCGTATATACAATAAATAATGATTATTTAGTTCTAGCGAGTATATAGCTTCAGCTCGTCCATCATTTTCAAGCATTGCCAGTTCTGATGGTTACCATTCATTATCGCAGCCAGCTTCACTTTTCAAATTACAAGAGTCAATATCATACGATGATAATTCAAGTGTAACATCAGATCCACCATCACTTACAAATAGTTTTAATGGTACACCAACATTCAAGGCACTTGCTCATGACTCCCCAGATGAAGTTGTGAAAGGCGAAGATGCAACTGCAACGATAACAATAAATTTGACACAATCAAATGATCAAACAGTAAAAAAACCTAGACCACCACTATTCAAATCTAAAACAATAACAGCAACAAATTTGTTCGATTCATTTGATAGTGATCTAACACGAGCATTGCATCGTTTAGAAACTAATCTATCGAAATCTACATTAGATTCCAAAGGATTCGATACATTAATATCTTCAATTGATTCACAGTTCGCTGATATTCGTTTAATGATAAATTCTGAAAAAGATTGTACTCTACTTGAAAATCAAAGTAAACATTCTAAGGGACTTGTTCATGATCGTATGTACACATCTGTATTAAATGAATTCGATATGCGCATAATGAAAATAGTGTTCAATCAATATTTAAAAGCTAGTCTTATTCTAAATAATGAATCATTAAAAACTAAGTAAGATATTCCACAAGAAATTGAACTTCGACCAACACATGTTTTAATTTAGATTATCGAAAAAAATCATCGAAGCGCGAACAATAAAACGCAAAGGCGATTGTTGTTTACTATTTGGTGCGATGGAAAAAGCCCAGCAAGATTATCACCGTGCCGCTGAAGCGCTTAAAACTCAAAATGATACTATATGGCTTGCAGGTTTTTATTGAGAAATCAAAATAATTAAAAAATAGAATATTTTTCTTCTTCTTGATATCTGTTTAGCTGCATTAGAAGCGCGTGTAGCAGCAAGTTATTTATCAACGCACAAACCAAAGCGTCACATGCAAAAAACAATATCATTTTTCAAACAAATTTCCTTGACTAGAAGTGAGATTTCTGGTGTTTGTTTCTTCTTAGTTCGGCAAAATTTTTCTTCTCTTGAAAATTAGAAATACCAGTGGAAAAATATCTAAATCGATCAAATACACCATTAAATTTACAGCCTAAAATTGAAATGGCGATACAAATGTACAGCACTGCTAATCGTTTATTATTTAATAAAATGGAATTTCAACTTGAACTTGATGTATGTCTACGTTGGTGTACTTTATTGCAAGAACAAATCGATGTTAAAGTATTTATTTACTGAGTTAATTTTCATTGTTGTTCCTATCGATTTTATTTCGTAGAAACATCATGATGACATTATTCAATATATTGATCGAATTAATATATTAGGTTCATATTTAGAAGAACATATTGATAGTGTAAGATAGAAATCGATATTTTCAAGTTTTTTTTCTTCTGTGTCAGTGAATGTAGAAATTCATATTTTAGATCTATCTGAATACCTATCTCGCCGAATCCTATGAATCTATTGGTTTCAAACGGAAAAGTGCGCTATATTATCGATCGGCAGCTTTTTCAGGCTTAAGATTATTAAATGAAGAAGAATCGTATCACGAGGAAATAAATTTATTTGATAGATTGATTAAAGAAGCTCGTAAAGGTTATGGTATTGATGGTAAGCTTATGATTCTTTTTTATCGTAAGTTTCACTCTGATTTGTTTAGATAATCAATCGATTTTTCCATTGATACAAAAAACAATCCTAAATGAATCCATTCAAATTAGCCTTCAGAAAAATGATTTTACAACAATTATCGAGTTTGTCTTTTGCTTTCTATTCTTTTGTGACTTATTTCTAAATGGATCTAATTTAAAATCGCGAAAAAAACAAATCGTAGACTTTTTTCTCTATAAAATAGAAATGAATGCAGTAGGTCTGATTTGTAAACTTTATCCAATAGGGAAAGTTCACAAGTGTAGGGCAATTTTAAGATTTACGATTGATATTTTTTAGGAACGTTCATTTTGCAATTGAATGTTTACTTGACAATATGACTGATGCTGAAGTGGAAGCCCTTCTATCGTTTTTAAAAGCAAGTGATCAATCTATCTCTTGTGGTTATTGCAGTATTCCTCGATTGAAGTAAATTATTTCAATTGTTGTTTGCTGATTAGTTTATTTTCTCGTTGAAAAGATCTCTTGATTTAATGCCATTGTCGAATCAATTAAAAGTATGGAAAGCTGAACCAAAAAATAATATATTTATCTATCATGCCAAACGTGCTGTACCTGCTCAACAACAGTCGCTGCATCGGAAAGTAGGTATGATATTTCTATTGATTTATTACATATTTCTTTTTTTGTTGCATTATTTTCGTTTTTTTAAAGACTTTTATTGGGTAAAAAATGAACGTGCACAAATAGGACTTGTCGTAGAAAACTATTTGCCAGCAGCAATGATTATTGATCAATTAGATTTTATAACTGAAAATGAATTATTAACTACTCTTGATACAACATATCGTATACCACCACGTACAACTAAATGTTTATCAATCGATTGTATACCAAAAGAAGTTGGTCAACTTCGTATTCTAGGTTAAATAAAAGAGTTCGATTTTCTGTTCTAATCTAATTACTTCTTTTGTTTGCTTAACTAGGTCTGCGTTATCATATTTGGTCAACAAATCAAGTATTTCGTTTTGGAAATTTTCCAACGATTCGCCAATGTCTATGTTCAATTGATGTAGTCGATGAACTACCAATTCTTGATGTTGAATATCTTTTAGTTAATGATACTAAAATCGAACTTATAGATAAATCAACAATATGTAATGCTCAAGTTCATCGAGGTGAAGAGTATGTAGGAAGATTTTGACTAGGTGAAATTGATTTTTATTTCGATAATAGATTATTTGTAACACTTGGATTAATCAATTCTTCGTTAGTATGTGATGTTGATAGTTTGGAAATTCAAGTTTTTGCATATGGTTTCAATATGACAGGTTTGTAAGAATAGAAAAATATAGGCAATGATTGACTTATTTATTTAGAGTATATCAAAATCTCCGAATTCGATTTACCAATATTGATTTCCAACAGCATAAAACCAAAAATAGATCTTACAGAAATTTATAATCGTTGTCTTTCTCGACAGGATCGATCAACGGTCAATCTTGAATGTTTGACTATTGAATTACGTTTAAATTATTCAAATGAATCATCAAACACAAGTGGATATTATCGAAAAAATATTGTTGAACTTCGTCTTGATTATATTGCATCAGTTACATTTGAAATCAATGATATACAAAATGATGAAGAGTAAGATCTCATTTTCGTTCTCATGATCTCATTTGATTTATTTGATTTCAGTGATTTATTATATCTCATGTGTTGTACCATTGATAATCATCTATCTGAAGGCGCTATATTTCAAAACAGTACAGTAAAACCATCAGAATCATCTTTAGTATTATTAAAGCGAGACAAAATAAAGTTGAATGCATTTCCCTCTGATTTAAATCAATTAATTACTGATATTCGAACACAATTACCGTTATGTATTCATTATAGAACAACTGATTCGGTAAGACAAATTAAAGATTACATTCTCAGCGAACTCAAAACAAAATTCGAAACCGAAATAGCTTTTCTGAGAAGCGCACATTTCTAATCAATTAATTCTTACTTTTGAAAGAATGAATAGATTTTCATGTGATCATATGTAGAATAGTGCTCTGCAGGGGTGCACGTAACCTGGCCTGCCCTGGCCTGACAGGGCTGGGCCAGGTTATGAAATCTTTACAGGGCAGGGTACAGGTTGTCCATATCGTAACCTGTTAACCTGAGACTAATTTTGAACAACCGACATTTCCGGTATCTTTTGAAAAAATTCTACATGAAGAAAGATGAATTTACCGGGACTAAAGCACTCATAATATAAAAAATGATCGGCTATGATAGATTGCAGCTAGTTTTGTTTATTCGATATTTTTCTATTAGAAATCTTGAAGAAACTAAGCGTTATTTTTATCCGATTCAAATTTGAAGTACAGATAATTAAATATATTATAAATACTGATAGGAAATTTTGGATATTCCTCTATTTTAAAAATAGCAGAGCAGGGCAGGACAGGTTACAATAGAAAGCGTTAGGGCAGGGCAGCATCAGATTACAAAAAAATTACAGGGCATGTTACAGGTTATAAAAATCCTGCACCCTGCAGCCCTCTAATGTAGAGCTTCGGTGAAGTATTTTGTCAGAAGATAGAAAAACTATTGAAGTATAAAGTGACTATTAAACTTAGCTAAGAAGACTTCTTATGAATTTTTCAACTCCTATTATCTTTTTAGTAATGCTATTTTTATTTCGAATAGAATAAACAGCTTAATTTACCAATTGATTGGCAACATTTTTCAAATGATAAAATTCAAAATCATCTATACGATCTTATTCAATCGCCTTACACATGTTTTTGGCATTTTGAAAGAATTGTGAATACTTTACATATAAATTTATGTGTTCAAGCAAAATATTATCAAATTTCTAAATTAGAATTTTTATTTCCAGCATCTAATGATATCCGATTTTTAAATTCAAATAAAATTATATTTGATAAGGTAAGAATTTGTTTTGAATTTCGATATATCTATTACGATGAATATATAAATTCTAGATTGAAGTAGGAAAATATTTAATGGCTCAACGTATTTTAATGTTTTCACAAGAAAATAATTCTGATGTAATTGTTGTTGATATTAGTATTAATAATATACAATGGAAAAGGCTTACATTAACATTTTAAAAAAAAAACATTCAATTCAAATCATAACTTGAATTATTTTACCGATTTTGATGAATTTTAAAATAAAAAAAAATTGAATCAAATACTAATATAACAAAAATAAAGACTACTCATTAATGTCATGTTGTAATGTACTCAAATATGTAACAAAAAAGAAAACAGACTGCTTCACAGCATTTTAAGGATTTCGGGTGAATCATCCAAAAATGTCTCATTATTTGTTTTAAACTAGGTGTTTAAATAAGTACTTTCATCTGATACAATCTATTTATGCAACAAGTTATTCTACTTTTCTGAGTCACACTAGGTTTTAAATGTAGGGATCGAAAAAAATAAAAGAATATCTTATCTTTTGTTTGAAATATAAACGCAAATGCTAAGTGTGATGGATTCATTTGTTATATACGCATCGCGGGGAGCAGTGCCTCTCGTTATCATTATTCTCTATCTTTCGTTTTTCTCTGTCGCTCTCTTCCGCGTACACATATACATACTCTTGTTCAACTGTTGTTCATCAGTCATTCTGGACTCAATCTTCTTCTCCTATCATTTTCCTCCCTTTTTCGTTGTAATCGTTCCATAATATATGAAAGAATAAACTACAAGTAACTCAAAACCGTTACTCTAAGTGAAGATGAAAACGTTAAATTTGATGTCCTCATAAGTTGTGTTTTGAACTAAACTACTGTGATAGTTCTTCAGATTTTAAATCATCAATTTTGAAAACAGGTCTTTTTTGTTATTCATCACACTTCAAACATGCCTACGTAGTATTGATTCATTAATTTCATTTACAGCATTCTAACGCCATCTAGTGTGAATTATTTTTACTTTTTTCTGTGCACTGCACTCTCTCTCGCTTGGCGTTTTGAATTGAATTGAAACGTGAGCCATGAATGATTCACACTATCTTTTGTTTGACTCAGCCTTGATGAATCGAAATCGAATCGACAAAAAGAAAAAGAAATGGCAAAACTTTTCTTTTTCTTTTCATTCTTCTCGTGTTTTATTTCGACAGATAGTTTGAGATAAGTTAACTATACCTTGACAATTAAGTGTAATTTTGTTTTTTATTTACACATAATAAGGACTTAGATACACCGATACAAGTACGTAAAATGAAAAGGTCTTCTCCGCTTCAACGTTACAAATAATGATGATTTATGATTAAATTCAGATCATTCATAACTAATCTTTTTATTAATACCTTTTTTTCTTAGCTCCTACGCAAGGCTTCATTGTCGGTTTACCTTTCTTGTTTTTTCTTGTTTTAGAAATGACTCAAACTCACAGAGATCGTATGGCTACAAAAGTAAAAAACAATTTTACTTCTCTTTCGTTCGTATCACAACCATTAATATGCGTAAATAAATCATTAACATCAATGCATGCTGTTAATAAACCACATTCGCTTTACGATTCAAATTCTCATAGTTTATCGTCGAGTAGTCACACTACAGAAGATGATAATATCGATTGGGAACTTGTTACGCAACAACTTGAAGCTGTGAGATTAGAAACAAAAGAAAAACACAAAAGATTTTTTTCTCTTTGTCATCCAACAGAAATTGCGAACTTCAACAGATAATATTCAATTACAGTCTGATGAACATGATCACATAAATTCATCGTCTACGGTATCAAAACAATCTAAATTTCACGCAATAACTGATCACCAACCTACAGGTATTATTTGAGTCATAGAATGAATAACATTGACGAAAAAGCGCTGATGACATCATCGAACTGGTTGAATAATATAGTTTTTAAAAAACAAATCTACCTGTTCTACTCTAAAAATCAATGCAGAAATAAAATCTTATTAGAATTAATCTCCCACGTTCTCTTAAACTGTTTGCAAGTGATTATCTACTTTCGAAAATCTACAAGCTAAATACTTTTAACGTCTACCAGAATTTCGTTTTATTTTTTGTTTATTACTTTAATTGTTTAGTCCTTGAACAAACATCATCAATGGTGGCATTTCAAAATAACGACAACGCAACTCTGTATTCAGTATTATCTATGAACAAACAAACTATGAAGGCAAATGAGGAAAATTCTCTAGTCGATGAAATTGCAATGAACCGATCTGTAAGTGATTACAATTTGTTACTAAAATAATAAATTTCATGCTCGAGGCAATTTCATTTTACTTCAACAAAAAAAAGCTTCTTATTGATCCTCTTTTCACATTCACAAATGTTACGGAAGACCTTTCAAGTACAACAGAAGAAGGAAAAAATTGAATTACGTTTGTCTTTTTCGTTTCTCTCTCAATTGACTACAATCAATGTATTCGACATAATTCTGTGAAAAAAAAACTCTTGTTTTTGACACAATACTAACGAGAATACTCTGTCAGTTCACAATAATCCTATTTACAATATGTCTTGAAGCTATTATTGAAACAAAACAAAAATCGATGTTGTTTTCTATTCAGACATTTTCAAAGTCAATTGATCAAACATCTATACTGCGTAAATTATATGATGAATTGCTTGTTTGTCAACAAAGACAAGCATTTTTATTAGAACAGATTCAACAAATAATTAAACAACCACAAAAGAAATCTTCATCATTAAACTTTTTTTTACCTTTAAATTCATTGAATAGTAAAAGTAACGATATACCATCATTACAAGATGCATTTCAACAACGAAAATCTTCCTTTATTCAACAATCAAAGGAACGTATTGATCGAATTCATCGTCACACTATGAAATCTCATCGTTGCATTAAGCCTAATATAAAATCAACGAACAATACCTATTTAAAGCAAAGGCGACAGAATGAACACGATCGTTTATGTACAATGATAGTAAAACATCAAAATCGAGAGAATGCAAAAGTTTATGGAAATTTAATAAAAAAATCAATTATATCATAAAGCAATTGAACATATCTTCTTCTTTTTCTAGACAAGATATTTAGTATTTTAAAAATTGTATCCGATTATAAATAATAATGAGTGATGATGGAAATCAAGAACGTGAGACGAAAGAAAGCAAGAATAAGACAAAAGGCAGTGCAGTAAGAACAGCAACAATTCGATGTAATTTTAAAGATATTAAAATTTTTATTTTTTGATACTGTAGGGTGGAACGTTGTCATCCATATTTATGGTACGTTTTATATAAATTATTTATTATTACTGAGAAAAAAATAACTTGAGAATAATTTTTATTGGATTTTACGCTATTTTATTTTTTCTTATAAAAACATTCTCTTATTCGTACATATTTTAGCATTAAATTTACATTAAGAATGATATAGATTCTTTTCAATCCAAAAGCATGTATAAATAACATTCTTTGTTTACTGTATTCAACTAATAGGAGAAAATAAGACGAATACAATTTAAACTGTCCAAAAAAAAAATTTTTTCCTTATTAGTTTTTCAATCTTTGAATAAACAAAACAAGTTACCTATGAAAAAAAGGTTAATCCTTCATGCGCTCTTCCTCATGATGTTTTTCGTTCTGTGCAAGTCTGCAAATATTTTTCTACAAGTGTGTGACATTAAATCGAAACCAAACAACATAGAAGTTTTTTTATGTATTTTATTCCAGGTTAAGAACACTGACAAAAATAGCTCACTAAGCTGTACCACAGAAGTCTTAGAAGATTTGAATCTTGCACTGCAGTATCGGTCATCTAAGAGAGAAAAGTGTTTTTTTGCTGCAGAAATAGAACTGAATTGCATTTAGAAGTCCATGAGAAAATCACAAAGCAAAACACGTTCCCCACTGCCACCCGGAATGAATCCTGGTAGTCATGTCACAAATTCAAGCAAAGGAAATCATTTAAATGTAACCAAAGATAGCACACTTACATCTCATGGTGCAAGTCAAGCAATGGGAGCTTCATCATCGAATGATCTTGATGTTAGTTCACTTAACGATGATGAAGTACGAGAACGTTTTAAATCTGTCATGGTTCGTATTTGAGTTTGTTTCATTCTTATTGATAATATGCCGAATTTTAATATTTAAGGATGATTTATTCGAAGGTAATGAAACGAAAAAGAAAATGTTTGAACAAACAACAACAGCACATATGAGAGAAATGCTCATTTCACATTATAAACTTGCTACTGTAAGTTAAAAATTGCTTTAGGAAGAACAAAACAAGAATATTGAATGTCTAGAATGAAATGAGTGGTCCAAAATCACCTGACTATCAAATACAATCTTTAAATAATATCACTATTGAAAATATTTATTCAAAAAATAGTAAAGAAACATTTGAACGTGTCGCATTTTCATTGAAAAAATACGGTTTAAAATGGAGTAAAGTATTCAATGAAAATTATAATGGTCCGAATGCAATGATAAAAGCGATGCAAGCGTGTATCAATAGAATTCAATATACACGAGAGTATGTTAATTTGATTTTATATCAAAACTAAATCAATATTGCCGTTTTTTAAATAGAAAAGTTAATCGTGATCATGATGAACGCCGTGATAAACAAAATACTTTACATGAAATATTAAGTGCTGGTATTGAAGCATTTAAAAATTATCTTAATCTTGGTTGGAATTTCAATTCATTGAAAGAATTGCTTGCAAAAGATATAGCTGAAATTACTATTGATGTGTTAAATATTTTAACTTTGGAAAATGATGAACGTTCAAATAAAACGAAACTTACATGTGCCATTCTTCTATTTGCATTGGCTATGCCTAACGAAAATAAGTAAGTTTAACATGGAATTCTTGTCTTGATTCAATATTAATTTTAATTTTAGTCCCTCAAATGGTCAAAATATAGTTCAACTTCTTTCAAAATCTGTTCAGAAGTGGCGTCGTGGCCATGAACGATTTGAATGTCTTATTCGTGAACTCAATGGAACAATCGAAGTAGCTGTATGTAAACCAAATGAATTTTATTTATTTTTTATTATTTGTTGTCGTCTATTGCAGAGTAGTTTTTTAATGTGTATCAATGCCATATTTGTAACATTATCGACAGAACATCGATATCATTTGCGTAGTGAATTATTCCGATCTGGTTTTAAAGCACGTTTTGAGGTAAAATAAAAGATAAAATTTCGATTCTATTTTAAAATTTTCTTTGAATAGCAATTACAAAAACGAATTGGTGAATGTGAAGATCCAAGACAAACAGATAATCTAGTGGCACAAATTAATTTATTTCTTAGTCATATTGATGATGACTATCAATCAATGCATATTAAACTTGAATCTATATCAAATTCATGGGCGTGAGAAATATTCAGAGTTATATTTTACATATTAACAAAAATGTATTCTTTTTATTCCTATCTGTAGTGATCTTCAAGCTTGTTTTGATTATTTTAATAGCTTAGTAAAAAATACGTCGTCAGAACCTATACTTGCAAGTATTATTAATCGACTCATTTGTATTCGAGATGACCCAGCGATTCGGTTAGTTTCAAGAGTTGATTTACGTTTGAAATTTAAAAAATAATTCCATTTCCTGTTTTCTTTTGTAGCTTTTCTTATCTTCGTTTAATTGATGAATGTATTACACGTATTGTTTTTTCAAAATCTGCATGTGATCCCGATTTTGATACGTATTCAATGGACAGTGAATCTATTGGTGATTCAGGTTTAGGATTAACTGATCATATGCAATCTATACGTAATGGTTCATTACATGATTTATCACAAATGGCAGGAAATGCTGTAAATAATTTAGCTGTAACAGAAAATGAAATTCAAATCAATTTAATGAAAGGACGCGTGGAACATCTTGAACAAACAAGAGAAAAATTAAGTAAAGCACTTGAAACTGTTCTTAGCAAAGTAATGAATTAAAACAACAAGCGAATAACAAGAAAATAGATTTCTTCTATTTGAATAGGTTGATGTACAAACAGCAATGAATTTAAAAACACAATACGCTGATATTTTTGGAGATATAGCATTGAATATTGGATCTGCTAGTAACATTCCACCACCGCCGCCTCTTTCAACATCAATGGGACATATGCCACCGCCGCCACCACCACCGCCGATGCCTCCTGGATTTGGAAATGTTCCACCTCCCCCTCCATTGCCAGGCACTTTAATGCCACCTCCTCCACCACCAGGTAATTTATTTAAAATTAACAGTACAGAAATACGTTTGCTGTTAGTAAAAGAATGATTCTATAACAAATATATACATATATCTACAGGAAATATACCTGCACCACCTCCTCCTATGCCAGGTCAGATAAAATCGTGTGCCTTTTTGCTTCTTGTGCTCTTGCTTGTGTGTTTTGTTATTCTGATTGTATACGTATCGAAAAGAAAAAAACTCCAAATAAAGCATTTTTCCAGGTCTTGTATCATCAGCAAATTCAACAATGATAGAAGGAGGCATACCACCGCCGGCACCGCCACCTCCACCAGTTCTTGAAATGACAGGCAGTGGAGCTCCACCACCACCGCCACCATTTCCAGGAATGACGACTAGTGGAGGTCCACCACCACCGCCACCATTTCCAGGAATGACGACTAGTGGAGGTCCACCACCACCGCCACCATTTCCAGGAATGACGACTGGTGGAGGTCCACCACCACCCCCACCATTTCCAGGAATGACGGCTGGTGGAGGCCCACCTCCTCCACCACCATTTCCTGGAATGGCTGGTAGTGGAGGTCCACCACCCCCACCGATGATGAACATGAATGCTCCTCCACTTGGTATATAGAAATTTGTTTTGAATTTATTAATCAATAGCTTTGTTTTTTTAAACTAATTTGAGGTCCACCACCAATTCCTGAATATTTACCCAAGAAACAAAAATATGTTGTCGGTGAAGCTGTGAAAAAAGTGGCGTGGAATAAAATTAATCCACAATCGATCAAGAAAGAGTCCATATGGGCGAACATCGATGAAAAAAATTTTCAAAATAAAGCATTTTTTACAACAATTAAAGATAATTTTGCTACAAAATCAGCTCCTGGTATGTTAATATCCGATTGATTTCACTATTTATTGCAATAAAAGCTTTTCTCATTTAACAGCAAAAAATCTTACTGATAGCGATACTGAATCATCATCAACAACAACAACGACGAAAAAAACAAAAGAATTTCGTGTACTTGATGCACGTGCTGGTCAAAATTTTGGTTCGATAATTTTTGTTTTATTATTTCATTCATCTATTTTTATTCTTTGCAGCCATTATGTTTAGTCAATTGAAATCAACTCCACAACAATTTCGCCAATGGCTTCTTGCATGTGATAGTCAATATTTAACAAGTGATCTACTTGCTCAATTAGATAAATCTTTACCTACTCCAGAAGAATTGAAAAAACTTTCAGAATTAAAAAATGACATCAATGAGTTACCTGATGCTGAACAGTATTTTTGTGCTGTAAGTTCAAATTTCATAGTTACAAATATGTATTGAAAGTTTTATATCTTGCAAATAGGTTAGTGATATTAAACGTTTACATCAACGTATTAAAATACTTCTATTTAAAAGTCAATACAAAGAATCACTTGAAGAAACAGAAAAGGTACGCACATAGTCGCTTCCTATTCACAAGAGTCATTTTCTTATGGTACGTATTGTTTTTTTTCTCCATAGAATTATGTTGCTGCACGACAAGCCTGTGAAACAGTTCGTCGTTCGAAACGCTTTCCAAAATTAATCGAACTTGTATTAACAATTGGTAATTACATGAATTCAAGTGGTAAAACATATGAACCGATTTATGGTTTCGATATCAGTTTTCTTCCCAAAGTAAAAAACAATCTCTTTGATTTTTATTTTTGCAAAATATTGTTTATATTCAAATAGTTACATTCAACAAAAGCTAATGATGGCAAACGAACATTATTACATTTTATTCTACAAGAAATTGAAAAAGATCATCCGGATTTGTTACAATTTGGCGATGAATTTCAAGGTGTTGCTGAAGTAGCATCGAAAGGTAAAATATATAATTAATCATAGGTTGTTCATTGATTTTTTTGTTTGTAGTTGATACGAATGAATTACAACGAGTATTAAACGAAATAAAGTCACGTATAAATAGTGCACAAACAGATATAGATAATGCTAAAAATGCTACAACAGATTTAATACCAGGTGATCGTTTTGCTCAATCATTAGAAGTAAATCAAATATATGAAAAATCAAATCATACATCATATATAATTTGTCTATTTAGGGTTTTGTTAAAGCAGCACGAGATGATATTGAAAGACTTGATGCATTAAGTGTTAAAATGACGAGTGCCTATCAAGATCTATGCGATTATTTAGCCATTGACCCAAAAAAATGTCCATTGAATGACTTTTTTACGGATGTAAAATCATTTTGTACGGTATTTCTAACATGTTTACAAGAAAATCGTTTATGGCGTGAACACGATGAAAAAGCTAAACGTGCACAAATGTCGAAACAACTAGTTGATGATATACGAAAGAAACATCGTACTGAACTCAAAGCAGAACCCAAAACATTCTTTAAGCCAAGTAAACAAATACTTTCCCACACACACATCATTTTTTCTCTTTACAATTGATCTTTCATAGGTGATGAAGATACTGATGTTGTATCAAATCTTATGTCAGTTCTCAAAGATGCTAACATGACATCACAACCAAGACGAGTTCGTCGACCACCAGGTAAGCTCATGGTTCTAAATAAAGATCTATTTTTTTTTACCCGTTGACCACATTTTATTTTTTGTAATACATAAATATTCAGAAGGTGAAGCATTTACTGGAGTATTACATGAATTAAATGCGAATCGAGCTCATCAATTATCACAACCAGTGGGTCGTGGTGATGTTCGACCCAATCATACTCGTTCACCACCACCACCACCAATACCCCCTTCATCTCGTGGTGGCATACGGCCAACACATAATCGAATACCTCCACCTATACCAGCAAGAGATCCTCGATCTACTACGGTAGAATATTCGCTACAAATTCGTCCATGCCTTTCTAATTTTCGTTATGCTTTTGTCACGTTTTTCATTCGACTTGTGTTTTTTCTTTGCCGGCTCACTCATGCTTGTTGTTTAACATGTGACATTATATCTATGGGAGAAGGTGCCTATGCTTTTTCCCCCCAAGGATACATTGAATACTTATTGATTTTTATTGCTCATGCTGATTTATTTTTCTATTTGTTTCTGCAGCATCATTAAGCCGCGACGTACCAGTTGTATGCTGACGTCGTTGGTAAGTGACATAATGTGCTCATCAGCATTCTTCGGTTGCCATATAAACATACTAACTGCTTTATCAAATTAGAGCTTTACTATTTAAAAACAAAACTGAGACCCAGTCTAATTGATTTTTTTAATATTTATAGGTCGATTGAAAACGACCGATCTTCGAACAAAAGCAATCGATCGTGAAAATGCTCGATATCCTCCTGATGATAATGGAACAACTCCTCGTTTATTAGCTTCATCTATATTGAAAGATCGAAATTATGTATAGACACGCTTCGATCTATTCTTTCTTATTTATTAAGCATTATAAACTTATAATTATTCCAGAAATCGATTACTTATGTCTATACTAGATGATTCTTGTTTTCTCTTACGCTTACTTATTGACTTCTATAATTGAAATTTAATTTTTCATTCTTTATGTGTTATTGTATTTCACTTTCAAACATGTAGATAGTTGAATGAATTGTTTGTTTAATATTTTTTCTTTTTCTCAACAAATGGTGTGATGATAAATGTATATTTGAAATATTTCTTCAACTTCTCCCATATATATTCTATCTAGTTGTATAGTACAATTGAGATAATAAGTCTTTCAAATATTGAAACGAAACGAAACGAAAAATCCAATATCTCTAATGGGTATTCTTCGGTTTATCATTGTTCTTTCTCTTAGTGCTAAATGTTCGTTTTTGTGCTACTGATGTATTTTTTTTGTTGGCTACTATTATTCTTGTTATCATGAATACAATACATATTTTACATATAATAATTAAAAGAAAACGCATGGAATTTTAAACCGTTTTGAAATTTATTTTAAGAAATGAAAAAGCATTTGTTGGTATTTTGACAAATCGTTACACACTATTCGGTATTTCATATGTAGATTGCGAAATAATTTGGTCCAATATCAATTGAAAAAAAAGAAAATATTAATTAACTTTTTTTTGAAAGTACAAAACGTATATTTAATAAAAACTATCGATTGATTGCCTGATTCATCGGCAATTTTATGTTTTAATCATAGCTGAATTCACAGCTGCCGTTATTCAACTAATCCTGAAATTCATTGGAATAAATATTTGAGTCCACGAAAGTTTTTTGTTTTGTGTGAAAAAAATACGCCTAAATAAAGAATCAAACAGATAGATGGTTTCAGGGTGAATCTGATGATTTGGATTCTATAATGATTAGTACTAGCACGCAAGTAAAATGAAGAATACACAGTTTTCATTTTTTTTTCTCTGAGATAGTATTTAAGATATAAATTCTACATGTTTTCTCAGAGTACTGTATATATATAGAACGAACTCCACCATCATGAACGTGAAAATTCACCACTGAGATTTCTTTTTTACCCATGTTAAAAAAAAAGAAGACAAGAATTGACATATTTGATAGTCATTTATCTAAGTCAAAGAAAGGAAGTTAATGCTAGGCGGTAGAATAAATCTTAAGACTATGACAGGTCTTGAACACCTTGTCTAATAACATATATCTGCTGTTATTTTGCTTCCTAACTAACTGAAAGAATAAAATACGCAATCAAGGTGTCGGTTTGTGGGTGTAGCTCACAGAAAAAAACCACATCCACCCGCAAGAAAATAAAAATATGATTTTCATCGCAGTGCTATACTCATTTATTACTTATCTATTTACATCTCCGTTAACACAAAACTTGTTCATCTTTACTTGCTACTTTTTGTGGAATTAAATCATGTTTAATAAATGGAGAAGATGAAAATAATTTGGACACAAATCTAATCTTGAGCCAATATCTGTAATTACGAGGATTATAAATGAAATAAATTTTTATTCCTCGTCAATTAACTTCCTATTTCTTTTAAATCTTGTAAATATTTTGGATAATCTTTAAGAATTTTTGGTAAATATGCTAAAAAATATTGAAGAGAGGATCTGCTAGTAAGGCGAGTATTTTTCCAGAGAGGTATACACGGTCAATTTTGAAACTGAAGTCCAATTATGTTTCGTGGATGGGTGTGAGTGTGCGAACAATGTCGTTTAGGACACCCGTATCCCGTAAATATATCATATTGTCATAAGACGTGAATAGAGTTAACATAGTTATTTCAAAGAAAAGCAAAATAATTGAAGGAAAAGCAAAGTTGCTTGTACGTACGAGCATAATGGTCAATATATCTCAAACTTTTGCACTCGGTGATTTGCAGCCTCGTTTACAAATAGATTTCCATGTCGATCGAAAAACAAACCGATTGGCTCATTGAGTTGACTTGATGTAGAACCAGCGCCGTTTCCGCCAACAAGAATTTCTCCTTCTGTTGCTCCTTTCGGCCAGCGCATTATTCGATGATTATATCTATCCGCAACATAAACAGTTCCAAACTGATCGACGATGACCCCCTCCGGAAAATTGAGTTGAGAAAGGGAATTTCCCATGCCACGGCCACCAGCCACCACGATTCCTTCTTTCGCCCCTTCTACCCACTTCATGACACGATGATTGAACCAATCTGACACATAAACTGAGCGATCTCGATCGACGAAGACTTTTCTCGCACTATTGAGCTGATTGAGGCGACTTCCAATCCCATTCCCACCTGCCACTACCGTTCCCTGGGTTTCTCCGACTAGCCATCGTTTCACTTCATGTCCCAGCCAGTTTGTGACATAGAGAAAACCCTGTTCGTCCATCGCCAAATATGTGGCGGCTCCGTCATTAATGATTACTTCCCCAATCGTTGCACCTCGGAGAGGCCACCGAACAACACGTTGGTTTAACCAGTCAGCAATGAAAAGGCAATCTCTCACTTTATCGACAATCACATCATGTGCATGATTTAGTTGGTCAGCTCTAGACCCTCGTCCGTTTCCACCAGCTACAACTCTGCCACAAGTCGCTCCAGCTTTCCATTCAACAATGCGGTGATTACCGTAATCCGCGATATAAAGAGTTTGATCATCATCAATAAACAAACCTTGTGCCCCGTCGAGTTGATTTATCGAAGATCCTGCTCCATTCCCTCCAGCCACAGTGATGCCGTTCTTTTTCCAAAGAGAGTTAAACTTGATATAAGCCGAACTGAGAGGAACTGAAATAATACGAAGATTTTTTCAATAAGAAAACGTGATCACACAGGAAATGGAAGAATTTTCCCTAAGTGCAAATCCATGAAAAAGTGCTTAAATAAGAAGATGAATAAAATCTGTTATAAGATATAGTTTCTCTCAATATTTGCACTTCAATCAGTTCAGAGTAATATTTTTCGCCCTCAAAAATTCAAAACAAAGATCTTTCGCTACAGCCGATGCTTTCAATTGTGGAAAGTATATTTCAGCTCAAAAACAATATTGGTAATTTATTGTCAAAGTCTCCTCTCAGAGTCTTTTCGAAAAAAACCATTTTGTGAATTGAAATTATTTTAAGCAGTCAGATCAGATATATAGATTAATGAACATATATGTTAGTCTGAAAATTAGAGCTCGGAATTTCTCCCAATGGTTGTCGTTTGGGGCCGTGTGAAAATTTAATTCACTTGTAAAATGGTGAATTGTAGCACTTGATGCATTTTTCAATCGATAGGATTTTATTGCAAGGATAAGACTAGTCTCTTAAGCTTCTTTCAACTTTTCGTGCAGTCAAATATTGTTTCAACTCAACCCTAATAGATATAGAATTTCGAACATAAATTAGCTTTCAGTTTGTGAAAAATTCAACTCGAGAACCCAAAGTATTGCTGAATGATAATTTTCATTTTTGACTGAAGCTATTTCAGAGAGGTAGATCAGAAATCGAAGAATAAGTATTGAAACAAGGTTCGAGCCTACAAACGATTGCGAGGCAGTTTAAATTTAGGCAGTATGAAGAACTTATAAAGCAGAGCTCATTATCTAAGGTATATGGTAGACCTAATTTTCACGTTTACGATGAAAGGTGAAATTAACTTTGGAGATGTAGTAGGTTACACTTAACGAAGAGAGCTACAGTGCAACGATCAATGTCTAATTATTGTTTAAATATTGCAAGTGGAATAGTCAATCTTATTTAATACTGGTTCAACTTAAATCAATGTAGGGAGAAAAACTAGCATGCCAAAAAATCTAATTGTATTACTAACAGAACATATGGTAAAGCTATGATATGAATTATTGAAGAACTTATCCGATGAATTTATAATTGTTATAGTACCTGAAACACATGGAGATAAACGTGCATCAGCTTGACGAACTGCTTGTGCCTGAAGATTATCGACATTTCTTAGGCGATATCGAATTACTGTATGTAAATTTTTTTTTACTGCCGCATCAGTAACAAAGTCATACCAAGGCACCATTTCAAGAATCTGCAGGAGAGCCGGACCAGCTGCCAAGGTTCTTTTCCATTCGTCCTCGTGATCGACTTGCACGTTGCCACCAAGCAAGCGTTTCGAAATCACGCGTGTCTGAGCAGCATAATAGGCACAACTAGAACTAATTAAACGTCTATCCCAGAACGGTATGCACCGAGCGAACATACCATTATCAGCGGCACGAAAGCATCGTGTTACTTTAGCTCGTTCCTCAATCATGCCACCCACAAGTGACTTAGTAATAATATGAGTACCCCAAGCGTCGATAAAATCTTCATAGAGGTCTATATCAAACATTGCTGTTAAGTGAGACAGCGCACGAAGCGCAAATGAATTAAGCTCCACAGTTGAGGCATTTAATGACATTGTATAGAGACCAATAGGACGCTGAGAAAGTGCTAGAGCCTCACCATGGCCAAAATAACTAAATAAAAATAAAAGTTTCAATGCAAAATATCTTGATATGCAAACGGAATGGCACCCATGAGTTCTAGATTTTCATCTCGAAGAAATTGCACTGAAAGCTTTCTACTCTTGAGATGCCAAAACAAGCGAGCGCAATGAAGCTTGTATTTCTTAAAAAGCTAGAAGTACTAGTGTTATTTATCCGCAAGGAATTAAGTTTGTTGTCTTGATTTATGAGAAAAAATTGTGTTTCTTTACATACTATCAGTTCATAGTTTCCATTCCGATCACTGAAGTGATTCGAAATTTCTATCGCTCACTAGATTTACTAAGTGTGCATGGAAGAAATCAGCAGGACAATGTGTAGAATGAAACATGTATACTTTGAACCACTTGAGATAAACACTCCTTCACTATTTCATCAGGTTATATATATCGTGAGTTGCGACACTGATTCCTTGTTTCTCGTAAATATAGGAGTTATGCACTATCACTTCATCACAGAATCTCAAGTTTTCCTTCTACAACGCTGAAATGCATAATGTTAGTTTTTGTTTCAAAGTTTCCTGATGACAAATAAAAACGAAAAATACTTTTCGAGTTACAAGTAGATGCAGGTACCACCTGAAAACTGAACTCTTCATGTCATATGCTCATCATCACTCACATACATCTACAATCGTTTACTCGACGACTGTGATATGTACTCTGCTTTAAAAATAGTTCATATCGTTCGTGGAGATCCGGATTTCATAGAAGGAATTGTTTACTGATGAGTAATGAATCAAATAATGATATTAATTACTGATCAACAAAATATCTATCTATACATGGTGAAAACTAGAAGGAGCGCTCCGATAAAATAAGTATTATGCATCCAGTTCAGCTATGTACAGTAAAATAGCACACTCACCTATTGACATATGCAAGAATGTCAAGTGGACATGCTAATTCTCCACCACGAACGTTACCATCAGCAAATGTTTGTTGCCATGCTGCACTCAACTGTGATGCATTTTGAAAAATTTGAACACGGGCAGCATTGTAAGCGGATACTACTCTGCTCGCTGGCCCAAGTATTGCCTCGTTGATCATATCAAACATATCGCCCGTATATCCATCGGTCCAAACACGACTACCTGCAGGCAAATATGTTAATTTGACTGCTGGTGCTTTGAGTAGGCCCGTGCTTCGATCAATACTGATACCGACACTGCGTGGTAACTGCATATATCCTGTATCAAACGTCCTGCCAGAACGTTTTAAAGGACTATCATCAAAACATTTCATTCCTTCGGTGCCAACAAACGGACAAAGAGCAGCTCGAGCTTCTTCAGTGAATTGAAAAAGTTTTGCGGATGAGGAAGATAAATATACGTACTGCACATAGAATGATAAAACACCGAGGACCATGTAGATTGGTTGGTGCATCTAAAGAGAAAGAATGACGTATATATTTAAAACGGACCGTTTTGTTAATTATTAAAATACATGAGCATTTCTAATCAGCGATACTTTACGAAGCATTTACGTGGGACAGAAAAATGATAAATAGATCACTATATGCAATAATATATTGAATAAAACAGGTCAGATTTTATTCAATCCTGTGGAAGAAATTTGTGGTTTCCTGACTGGAAAGCTTGCACCATTTTACTAATCGTGGCTATCTTAGGTGGTAAAAGTGAAAACTAATATAAGCTTTGTTAGAAATACTGTGCGTAAACACCAGTATCAAACTTAAAACTAGCTACTGAAATTCAATCAGAGTTCTGTTTCTTTCTTTATAATGCAAGCCGATGGTATAAACCCTGATTATTACCATAAATGCAGAATAACTAAAACAGTAATTATGAGAGCATCAAGAATATATATTTTGAGGAAGTAATAATATGCAGAATCTGACCGATTCATTCCACAAAAACGACCAATATTTTGCTATTCGATTAAGCAAAGAGTGTACAAGGTGACGAGCAGCCGTGCATAGACGAAATTAATCGGTATATCTTTTCTACATTTCTTCGCATGACATCATTATTACTTATCGTGGTAAGGTAGGAAATATAGTTGGTAATCGGGCGTCAAAACTGACTTCCGAGATTTGGATCGAAAGTGTAGCTAGCATTAAAAATATTAGGCTTCTGTGTTTACTTGAAGCTCGAGGTTTTTATTGACAGCGAGTATCCGTCATACACTAAATACCATAAGTTATTAGGGTGTGGGTATGGTCGTCTTTTTTCTTTGCACACCAACATCTACACAATGTATCATACTACACCCAAATCCATCCTCACACCTCGTTTCCGATTTTATGTGGATGCAATGAAATAGAAGGCTATCGTTTTCATTCTTACTGATTCAAGTTGTCCAGGCCGAACAATACAAAGGTTGTGATTGTGGGTACCGATCACCTCCTCACACGGCGCCACTGCGATGTTTACTTAATTTCGGCAATGTTAGTTTCATATAATTATTAAGATTAAAAATGAATAATGATTCTTTGATTAGTTGATATTTTAGATAGAATCAAATAATGTATTATATATATATATATATATATATATATATCTTTAAGCTCTTGTAATAATTTTCACACTCACCAGGGTCGGGGCGGTCGGGGGTTTGGGGGGTGCCCCCCCCCCCCAACTTTCGAAATTTTTGTTTCAATTTTACTCCGATTTGAAGAAAATAGAAGAGATTTTTTTTGATTTCCTCCGATTTTTGAAAAAAAACCTCCCGTTTTCAAGTAACCCCCCTATAATTTTATTACTTCGCGCCGTCCCTGACACTCTCATAGAGAGAACAAAATGTATCAACTAACTAGACGCGCCAAACATAGCATAATTCAATTTCAAAACGCGACAAAAAAACAGCGATGAAGACGATAGAGAGAAAAAGAACATATAGCGAGAAACTCGCGCGAAATCAGAAACAAGACACGTGACGACACACGGTGCCGTCACACCCCGGTCAATGAATACAATATTTCGACCTTGGACAATTTTTTCAAGATAATTATAAGAATTTCATTAGGTAAATCCGACAATTGAACTAATGGATGTTTCATATTTATTTTTACTTCCATAAATTCTATTATGATTTAGAAAAGCATTAATTGATATAAACACATTCATTTCATCTATGTGACTTTAATCATTCATGAAAACAATGATGCATCGCTCTAAAATTTATACTAACTATGGAATGAACGAAATATGAAAAAAGATGACACTATCTTTTTCCTCTCTATCCAATATATGTCATATATGAAATAAAAAATTGGTCGGCGCTAATTCGACGATACAAAGATAGATCGAATGCTTTATAATAAAAGAATGTAAAAGTTTCTCTTTTTAAACAATCTCAAGTGCAACGACTAAATTAACGGTTATTTTTTCAAAGCATGTCATGTAAGATAGGAGTGTGGATATCTTTAGAGTTCACTAGCGCTAATATGCTGAGATATTCACCAACACTCAAACTCTTATTTTTATACTGGAAAATAACAGCACCTTTTCTAAATAGTTCAATATAACATGAACTTTCCATTTTAATCTTCGTCTGACACAGAATAGTAAACATTGGCTTAATTCCCTAGCATTTGGAAGTTGTTTTGAATGGCATTGAAAATTGGTTTTGCCAATCTTTCTAATGAGAAAATTGCCATCGTGCTTCAATATAAATTTCGATATGAAAGAGCCCATGCAGTTCGCTCATTGATCCAGTCTATATTTTGCTGTTTTAGAAAAACAAAACTTTTCTATTTTATGCTCAACTTCATTCAAAGAAATAAATTGATGGTTCTCTGACGCGAGTTATCTGTTTTATTTTCTCATCTCTTCTTCCATATAGAACGTTAATCTAGGTGAAATAGTTAGAAATGAGAATGTGCTCTAGTGTAACGAACATGGTTATGGAGAGTAACGATCATGCTATATCTGCAGTTCTTTATAACACATTTCTACACAGTGCAACTATGGGATAGTGTTAAATATCTGCGGTGAACTTTTTATTGTCGATTTCTATTTTGAATAATACACTCGACCGGTTTTGCCTTTTAACTGCCGTTTCTAGGAGTAGAAGCGATTAAAATTGTATTATCATTTCCAATCATTTATCATGACAAGCGTGAATGAAGAGGAAAATTTCCCAAAGAAATATCAATTATATCATTGAGCTCGACAGTATTTAGTTAACTTCTAAGATTATATTTTAGTATTAAATTAGATAGATTAGCCGTGAAAATAAGAGTCTCACATTTGATTCCTAGATTTAAAATTTTAAAATGCAGATAATGGACAAATACGCCTCACATTAACAACATAAATATTACCAATGAGAATTGTAGATAAAGCTTTCTTTTTCCTTCGACAAAAAGATCAATTTATGATTATTCGTTTATTCAACGAATCTGAATCTTCTTCTTATTACGTTACATCTATTTGCGTCTAGTTGTAATATTTTCGTCTCTATATGTTGTATATAAAAATATTTTGATGTCGACAGCTGCAAACTGATCCTCGGAAATAGATGTTCATTAAAGAAATTATGGTGACTATATTTAAGTCTAGAAACAACGTGAAAAACATTTACTGTATTTGAGGATAGCGAGGAACCCAATCTAAGATAACCAATATTCTTTCTAAATGCAACGGAACAATTTTACTAAGTTTATGAAACGGACGAAAACGCTTTCTATTTTTTCAACGAAATAATCTTTAATCATGATATAAAATGATCTATTAAACAATAAAGTTATGATTGAGAATAATAAAAATGAGATTTCTATTCTTTCAATTTATGCGTATTAATTAAGTGTTGAGAAAACTTTCAGATGAACACAATTTAGGATGCGAGTCATTTTTATGTTCTTACAGTTTTTAATTCGATTTAAACAAAATACATCAACGATTTTCTTTGCCAATTAAAAAAACCATTTTAGGCAGAAAGGAAATCATGATAGTCATTCATCATTGTCTAACATGACTATCAATATTATTCTGATTGACGGCAATGAGAAAGTTCAAGTCATATATATGTGGAGGAAGGAATTGATCATATAAGAAAAAATATCAAGTAGATATGAACACGAGCACTTTCAATAACAACGATATTAATACATTCGATTTATCTGATGAGTTATTACTTTACATATTTAACGAACTACATACGATCGAACTGCTCTATTCACTAGTGAATGTGAATCAACGATGTGATCGTTTAGTACTCGATCCATTCTATACTCATCATTTAGATTTAACGGTCAGACCGTTGCGTTATAATACTTCTCCAGTAAATACTCAAATTTTCGATCGAATTCGTACACAAGTCTTACCTCGAATTCATCAAAAATAAAATAAAATCGCTGTTGACCCACTTTCTATGGAATGTATTCTTGGTACTATTTATTATTCAGAACTTAATTCATTATCACTAGTCAATTTTCCATCAGAAACGCTTATACAACATTTAACAGGTATAGTTGTAAATTTTTATTTGTTTTCATGAACTATAGGTGTTTTTATTTTGTACATTTAAGGCGATACTATACTTATTCGCCTTCTTACTGGTCAAATCACACATCTTGTAATAGATATTAATGATGAAATATGTTTGCATTGATACTATCCATCAGTAAATGCTTAATTGATTTGACATTTACTGAACGCATACAAATTTCATTTTCTAATCTACCATCAGCAAGTTGTGTATCTTCAACTCTAACTAAATTGAAAATTAATGTAAGCACTTTTGATGATTGTCTTTATCTTCTTGATGGACGCCTTCAACATTTGTCTATATTGATCATTGATATAGATGAAATTAGCGATTCATCATCGAATATAGATAATACAGTAAGTATAAATAAATCTATCTTTGACATTTAATGTTTGGTTCGTTTTCTTTAGAAAAATCTTCCCAAGTTGAAATGTTTAACACTAACATCGCAGTGGTATACATATTTCTATAACGATCTTATTTTTCCATTACTTCTTTCGATAATAAGAAATGTTACGACTTATATTGATGGCACTCAATTACACAATGATTTTCTCATTAATATGCCACGATTAAACAAATTCATTTTTAGTATACACACTTATATTATCAACGACCGCATTGAAATTGATCTTCCATCGAAGAACGATATTCTCAATAGTTTCCTCGAAAGAGGGTATCAACAAGTGCATTCGTACGCTGATGAGAAACTCACGTTTAATAGAGACTTCTGCCATGTCTATTCACTTCCATATCACTTCAACGATTTTATATTTATGACCAATGGTTTTCAAGGTGGTACCTTCAGTAAAGTTCGTAGGTTGGTAATGTTAAATATACGTCCATTTGAAAATGAATTATTTCAAGTCATCTCGCAAAATTTTCCTTTTCTCCAAAGATTATCCATTACTAATTTGTATTCACAACAAAATAAGTAACATTTGTCTACCTCTATTACTTTTGCTCATTTATTCGACTTCGATCTTACGAGGGCAAATATTGACTACGTCGTACAATTTCTCTTCGATAAAAGCACTAGTTTACCTCGTTTGACGCATCTCACCGTTCGATATGAAACATTAGCAACTGTAACACAAGGTTTTACCAATGATGCAGCACGTCTCACGTGTTCTAAAATAAGATGTCTTGTTGTAAAAGAACCATTTGTTCGTCCAGAAAGATTCCTCTCGTATTTTTCTTCATTGTAAATATTAGTGTTGTAAACATTGTTATCAATAAACATATACCATAAGAAAGTTGAATACATTGGTCATTATAATTATTGATTGTATGTTATTTTTATTGGCATAACAACTCTTGATAAAGTAAAAATATGAAAATAGAAAAACAAAATTGAGAATTGACTATATTGTAAATTTATAAAGTACAGTGGACAATATACAATCATATTGTTGCAAAAAGGATATTACAACAAGTATTGAAAATTTTAAACAAATATACTGCTTTCATGGTAACGAGGAGGCTATGTTCTGACGTGCGAAAAAATTTAAGCAAATTAGCAGAAAGGTTGACAAGTGACAAATGTAATAAAAATGAGGGTAGTTTCTTATTTTATAAGCACTATTTAACAGATTTAGATTGTAATCATCAAATTTAGTAATTTTTTTTATTTTATTTTAGCTTTCAACTTGTTTATTTCGTGAAGGTACTGGTCCAAATATTGATAGTGTTACTAAAAGTACAAATAAACAAACCGATGGACCAACTTATGGAGTGTTTTTAGAAACAGCTGATATTTATATTGGTAAAAAAATAAATACATATTTTTACTACTGTTTGTTACTTATCTTGAAAAATAAGTTCGTTTTCTATTTATTCTTGTTAATTAGTTTGAAAAATCCGTCTTTTTAAATTTTAGGTTAGAAAATTAACGCAAGTACCATTAGTATTACTTTGTAATTCATGTGTTTTATTAGTGTAACTTTTGTGGTAGTTCGTTAACATGAGTTCGGTTTATTAGGAAAAGCACCAGCCAAGAAAACAGGTTGAAGAAGGATCATTCAAGAGAACTAACAATAGAATAAATGAATAACAAGAACCAGACCTCGAAACGGGCAGCGGGCTTGGTCCAACAAGACTCCTCTTTCGAGCCGATGAGCTAAAGTTTTTTTGTTGGGCCTCTTGGTCCCACGTTTAATGTTTTTTTTCTAGTTTCTATCGAACTCTATACCTGTGTAAACGATAGAAATGGCTAAAAACGTTTCATGATAGAAAAAATGAAGATCTTCAATCCGACTAATATAATAAACAAACCATAATAATTGTTTAAGCCCCCCTCCTTCAAAAATTGATTTCGCCTTAGGAGCGTTCGAATGGGCTGAAATTTGGAGGACATGTTGATGCTACAGTGGAGAGTCGATCATAAAATTGTCAGCCCCAAATCTGCAGGTTTAAGTGAAATATAGACCAAACAATGATTGAAAATAGCTGATTTGGCATCCAAAAACTGCTCTGTTATGACTCGTCCAATTTCATAAATTGTTTTTTTTGGAAGAGCACACCAAGACACAGGGCATGACGTTGTCCTTTTTTTTTTTATAAAAGTCCATTTTTAAGTTCAAAAACGTTATCACAAGTCAGTAGTCAAACAATAGTCAAAAAATTGGAAGCGACAGTTTATGGACCAGAAAAGGGTGTGGGTGCACTTCTTCTCTTAAATCGCACCCTAAATCTACACCCACACCCTCAGTTCTAATACGGAACATACATATTTATTTTTGATTGATCTAATTTCATTATCAATATGGTCGCAAAACGAGCACATACACATGGACTATCACCGAAACACGAAATTATTTACGACAAAATATGCAATGATGGAATCATAAGAATGATATTTAGTAAACACGAATGATTTACATCCATGCACCCAAAGACTGTATCAAATACCGAGAACATTATTTTACAATGTATTTCTTGAGGGTGTGGGTGTGGGGTTACGTAGGAGTGAGTATGAAGTTTGAGTTCTCACAGGTATGGGCAGACCTACGCTCACACCTACACGCTGCACACGCTCACCCATATCCGCACCAACACCCACACCCAAAGAACAACTGTTTCGTTTTGGTTGACTAAAAGAATAATCTTTCAAACATAATGCACGTCCTGAAAATTTATGTAACTTTGATACCAGTATTATTGAGTATAAACAACCGAGAAAATAGTTTTTCAGCGAATGCTATAAGTTAAAAATAAATGTTTGAATTCACAACTCATGCTTATTATTATTTTTTTCCTTATACATTTGGAAAGAACGAATCTTTTAATATTTCAAAAGTTGATTATCAGTGTGAATAACTTTTTATGAAATTAAACCTCAAACAAACGTATTATAATACTGACGTGAGAGTAAGATAATATGTTCATCAGTCATTATATGATCATTCGATGTTATCTGATCATCATTGAAGTATTTAGTTATTTTTGAGAAAAAATTTGTTTGTTTTTCGTAAAAGAATTATAATCGAATATGGTCAAAAAAGCGATACTTATCTGGTTACTCGTCATCAGCATCAGTAATATGATCATGTACTTGTTATCATCGAAATCTCACGAGAAAGTCATCCATCACTTATTGTATATTTCGACATCATTAAAAAAGAGGTTCATTCGAAATATTTAGAATTATTAGTGCATAGTTCAACAATCAATTAAACCAAAAACATTTATGTTGGACAAAAAGAAATAATCGTATCATCATTTTATTTCTATGGGATCTCCTTACGCGAAGGATAGCTACTGAAAATTCTTCGCAGGTTTCCATCAACCTACTATATAGAACAACACCTTTCGATTAAATTAAAGAATTGTCAAATCTTTTTTTCTAATCATATATCAGATGTGAAAATGATGGTGGAACATTGAGATGTGATATTAAAATTCGATTCTTTTTTGTTCAACGAAGGAGTTTCGAATAAATTATTTTTATATGCGAAACGAGATAAATGTTTTTAGCATGAATAAGCATTTTGTATAATTTGAAATTGTACACGTCTAAATAAAGTAAAACTTTCTTTTATATCGATCATATGAATCTTGAGAAAAATCATTCTATCCATTTTTTGCTACTGCGATTCTTAAATATTCAAGGAATCCTAATTCAACATATAATGTGCAGAATATGATTATTCTTAAAGAAAACAAACAAACAGTATCTCTGTGAATTTGCCAACTAGTGACTGAGTAACAACATGAGAATCGGAATGAACATATATTTCCTGATGAAAGAATATGTCTTAGTAATACTGTTTGAAATGAAACCAAGATTGGATTTTTTTTCTTCAAATCTATTTAAATAGATAAAAAGACATTAAACCAACGATCTAAAAGCTCATTACTTTGTTGTAATATGATGTAAAACATCCATTGCACCAGTTATCAATGTTAGTTTCGAAAAAATATGACTATACTACTTTGTTGAACATAATTCAAAGTATAGATCAAATGTATATTCTAGATCACTTGTGTGATCCGACAAATCTTTCTTAACTATACTTAAATTCATCTTAAATTGAATGCATGCTTACTTATCAAGTAATGAAGCTATGTGTAGACTACGATCAAAAAGTAGTAATACTAACGCATGAGTTAAGTTTCAAACAATTTCAAGAAACATTATCGTCATTTGTTCAAGTGCTGATTTATGAACACTTGCATCTATTATTTTATTACGATCAGTGAATATAGTATGCACTAGAAGAAAATTTTCAATCTAAAACTAGAATTATAGAAACAAAGAAATTCTATCATACACTTTACATTAACATATTCTTTTGTTAAGATTGCTGTATTAACAAATAGATCAAATAATTTGTCAACAGGATAAAATTCATCAAGTAGTCTTATACAATATGAGTATTTGCTTGCAGAACACAATAAAAATACATTGATCAATGGATAATGTTTTGGATCCAACAAAAGTTATATTTCTACTTTTAATTGTCGTAAAAGTATTGCAATATTCATTTGATACTTATAATTTTGATTGAAGAAGAAGATGAAGAAGAACAGCTAATCGACAATAATTCGAAATTTGAGAAAAATATAATTAAA
>CAJNYU010001693.1:0-104175 GCA_905331475.1 Rotaria socialis | reverse complement strand
ATAAATTGTCGAAACATACTCCAAATGTTAATGTATGTTGAGCTTGAAAGTTGAAGATTTTTTAACCTTTTTTCTTCGTTTTAGTACTTAGCCGTTTTGTAGTTTTAAAAAATCTTTTACACATGAGTTTGTAGAGAATTGAATGCTAAAATCTTTTGGGAAAATGTTCAGTTCAAATCAATGAAGAGCAAAAACGATATTGAGTAAATAATGAGACCACCATTCTTTATGGGTCGCCCGTTACTTTTATGCAATCAACTGTTTATTTTCGGGTGGGCGCCTCCCACCCTGCCCATACAGTAGATAAATCACTGAATACAAGTCGATATACAGTTGCTGAAGAGCTCTGTCGTAATTTGACTAATTCAAAACCATCTATGTATGATATATTGGTTACTAATGATCCAACTATGAATGGTATGTATTTAAATCACAAAAAACTTATCGAAGATATCAATGAATTTATTGTATTAGTACAGAAAGATATGGAAGAAACACAGAACAGAGCTTCGAAATATCCTATCAATGGTATTTAGAAAATATTTCTTCTATCCCTGATCGTACTATTCTATTCATGATCAAGACATCTGACGCAGTTTTTTCGTAATTTAAATAGTATCTTTAAGAATTCATGGGCATATGTCTTGTGAATAACAGAATATATTTTCAATCAAAAAACAAAGTAAAATAAATAGTATTTTAATAATAATCTGTACTAATATAAAGATTAATTTGATTCACAATAGATAATTATCATCTCTATTAACATAGTATTTGTTTGATAGCTTCAAATTGGATAGTTATATATGTGAAGACCCAATCATTCATGTCAAGTAATCAGTCATGGAATATTATATTTCTGATTACAATCTAATTTATATTTTCACGGTCATACTACACGAACAAATAGTTGTGTGCGACTTCTTTTTACAATTGAGACCCATCTCCAAAAAAACGTTTTTCTCAATAGACCCCTTATTTGAAACCTAACTTACATTAACGTCCATGCTACAGCGTACCAATTGCAAGCAATATGAAGTTGATTGACTATGTGAATGAGTTATTCACCAGTAACATATGGACTGCAGCCTTGTTGCGCATCATATGCAATGTGTAGATCTGATGATGAAACTAAAACCATTAGTGTAACAGATGGGGTCTAAAAAAACGTTTACTTACGCAAACCCTTTTGATTGGAAAGCAGCAGAATGACTTTAGATTTTTATTATTGAAGAATAAGCTATTCTGTTATATTGATATTGTAAGATCGTAGAGAGAACCGATTAAAGTGAAAATCATTCTATAGTATCAAGTCGTCTTCACAGTGCAATTCATAAGGAAATTGAATGTAGAAAAGCTAATTCAAAATTTAACAGTGATGGTTCGTTGATGACCCCTAAAAACCGTCCAGTAGCAAACCAAACATTTAAATAATCGTGATGATACAATCAAAAGAAAAAGACAATTATGAAACGTATTAGTATTCGTTTCATATGATTGACGCAGTACAGTAATTTTGTAGCACAGTACGATAAATATTTATGCAAAAGATCAATCAGTAGAAATAAGATTACACCTATTAGCTCATTTTTATATATCTATTGAGCATTTAATTTTTTACTTCCATCGATAAAAATATTCCTTCGCCAAATATTTTCAATGATAGTCAAAGATAAGAACTTTTTATTAATCCCCATGGGCCCAGGTAGAAATTAAAATAAAATCGACAAAAAAACGAAGATGAAACTGACTGATAGAACAGGAGAATGTAAAGAAATCTTTAAATCAACCATTTTAATGGAAATCAAAAGAATATCATTTGCCTAAGAGAAGATGGTTCTTTGTCTAAAGCTCGTTTGTTTGTGATGGCTTTTTTGGATTTTCTTCTGATTTAACAGCAGCAGGTTCAATAACGACTCGATGTTGAGTGAATTTTGGTGTGGCCAATGTTGAAGGTTCTTCATGAGCTACAAAATAATATTATAGCGATACAAAAAAAGAAACATTCAGCTACCTTGAGTGGTCGTTGTTGTTTGGGTAGTAGTGGTAGTTGGTTGAGGAGTTGTTGTTTGGGTTGTGGTGGTAGTTGGTTGAGTAGTAGTAGTTGTTGGTTTAGGAGTTGTTGTTGTGGTTTGAGTCGTAGTTGTTGTTGGTTGAGTGGTAGTAGTTGGTTGAGGAGTAGTTGTAGTAGTTGTTGGTTTAGGAGTTGTTGTGGTTTGAGTCGTAGTGGTTGTTGGTTGAGGAGTGGTGGTAGTTGGTTGAGTAGTAGTAGTTGTTGTTTTAGGAGTTGTGGTGGTTTGAGTCGTAGTGGTAGTTGGTTGAGTGGTAGTAGTTGTTGGTTTAGGAGTTGTTGTTGTGGTTAGAATCGTAGTTGTTGTTGGTTTCTGGGTGGTAGTTGTTGTTGGTTTCTGGGTGGTAGTTGTTGTTGGTTTCTGGGTGGTAGTTGTTGTTGGTTTCTGAGTGGTAGTTGTTGTCCGCTTTGTTGTTGCTAGGAGATTAAAAAAACTAGTCTATTGCTCGATTGAAATGAGTACATACTTGTTGTTGTTGTAGTTTTTGGACGTTGAGTAGTTGTTGTTTCTAAAAATAGATGTCATATTTTTCCTGATTGTTTTTTTATTTATTTAATTACTTGTTGTTGTAGTTCGATCTGCTGTGGATGTATCGCCATTTTTACTTGTCAATTCTTGAACACGTCGATCGATTTCAGCTTTCATTGCCCGAAGGTGGTCAATTATATCTCGGCTAGCTAAGACAGCTTTTTCAGCAAAATTGTTCATATGTTTTGGCAAATCTTTCCATAGTTGTTGAGCCATTACCTCTTTAAATAGAAAAATATTTTTCTTTAATTAAATTTGAATTAAAAACTATACTATATTCTTTTCCATAAGGTTGTATAAGATGGTGACCAGCTAAATCAGGTAAAATTGTTGCTACATAGAAAATAAAATTTTGAAAAAGAATTATTAGAAATTATTTCAATTGAACTTACCAACAATAACACCGGATACAAAAACAAATGTATAAATGAACATAGTACAACAAAATGAATTAGAATTAGGTTTATTAACCGCTTTTGTCATCGTCGCAGAGCCGGCTTTACTGCTTTTGACTTCGTTTGCCTAAAAATTATTTTATTTTATTAAAATAAAAACAATACAATCGAAGAGACTTTACCATAATTATATCAAAAATACTAATAAGATATGAAAGTTCAAGACAAATAAAAAATAAAGTATCGTCCTTTTCTCTTTGCTATTGAAAAAATGTAAAACAATTTATACGGTCTTAAAATAAACAAATATGTGCTGACGACGACAGAAATTTGTTTGCGTTCTGTAAATGGCTGTTTAACTGGTCCAATCAAAGCAAATAATGAATCATTACAAGATGTTGAAACTCGAGTAATTACAAAAAATACTGATCTCTGTTGTGCTTTCATTTTAGAATATTAAACTAATGGCGGACGGTGATTTTATTGAAGAATTTAACATCACCGAAAGTGATTTAGATTCTGCTTTTAATCCAACACGTCGTCGTGGACGACAAAGCAAAGAAGAAGCTATTTATGGTAAAGTTATTATTTTTAGTTAAATCATTATCTTGGTAATTTATTTTATTAAACAGGTATTTGGTCAACAGCAACTGAACGAGCATCAAATAATGCAACAACAACATCATCATCTTATAGACGAATGCCTCAAGGAATATCATTTGTTAGTGGTGGTCTTAAGTCAGGATCCAAAATTGAAAAGAAGGAAAAGAAGAAGAAACCCATTTTAATTGAAAGTTATGATAGTGATGAAGATGATAGTGATGAAAAACATGATGATGAATACGACGACGACGATGATGATATAGAAATAATTGAAAAAAAACGAAAAAAACGAAAGGAAAGCAGTGATGAAGATGATGATAGTGACATTCAAGAAATACAAGATGATAGCAATCCACCAGCTGGATCGGTAATGACAAAAAAAAACAGATTTTCTTTTACTGAATTAACGAGTTTCATTTTCTGTTTTTTTAGAGTGATGAAGAAATTGAACCACCAATTTTTCAACGTCAACCACCAAATATTCAATATCAAAGACCACCACCGCCCAATACAGTACCAGTTCGAGACGCGTATAAACCTATTTTTTTTGTCCACGAAATCATCTAATTTATTTTAATTATGTAGGCAATTTGGTACATTTGAAAAACATACAAAAGGTATTGGTATGAAGTTGCTAAAAAAGGTATGTTACCTTCGCCAATCTGTTGATTTGAAACTCTAAAATTATCGTATATATTTAGATGGGTTTCAAAGAAGGTCATGGTTTGGGAAAAAATCTGCAAGGTCGAGCCTTACCAATTCAAGTTGTTAAACGCGAAGGCAAAGGCGCAGTTGGTCGATATGGAAATGAAGATCCGAATCGTGTTAAGCCCGCTGCAGGTAATTGATACTTTTCTATCTCGAATTTTATATTAAGTTTTTGTTTTCTGAAGAACCTCAACTGAATGAAAAAACACGAAAATCGAAAAAAGATGCTGGTCCTGTTGCTCCGCAATGGAGAAAACAGCAACGAGAAGTAATAGAAAATATTTATTCTATGAAGAAGAAAAAAAAAACATAATTTTTTATCTATTTAGAAAGCACCTAGAGAACATTATGTTTATAAAACTTTGGACGATTTATTAAAAGATCAAACAACTAAATTTCAACATAAAAAAGCTGGTGGAGCAACACGAGAAAAAATTATCGATATGACTGGACGTGAACAACGTGTTCTTCAAAATTATGATTCCATAGCAACAAAATTTGATAGTGAACAAGTATTTTCATTAGAAGAATTAACACATAATCTCGATTTAGTCATCGAATCATGTGAAGAATCAATGATTCGTGCTCATCGGAGGTAAGAAAATTTTCATTTTGGTTCTCTTTTCGAGCAAATAAGACAAAATTTAATAACCTGATTAAAATACTACACCCAATCCCTAATAAAGATCTTGACTTCTTCCTTATTCTAAAATTATTCATTTCTAACTTCAATCTTTATTTTAGACAAAAATTTGATGAAGATACAACTGTTGCATTAAAATACGACATGAATCATACTGAACAGGTCATGTCAGAAGAAGAAACAAATATTAGCCGATTGAATACTCTTCTAAATATGATTAATCAGTAAGTAAACTACGCGGCAATTAGGGATGCACCACTAATACTGATTTTCTACTTTCGAAAATAATTATCAACTAAATGAGTAATTTTCTCAGCCATCACTTCTTTTGCCTGTATTCAAGTGAAAAATTGAGTTTTGCAACAGTTTGAAATAGTATAATATATTGTATACTCAACTAGCTGATAACATTATATGGGACTTTTCTCAACGTTTTTGAAGAAATGAAGAATTTCATTCATGGACTTAGTCAGATAGTAAAACAATTTTATTAGATAAACCAATGAATCGAAATACTATGTCTAAGATACCAACTTGAACTTAGGTTTAATCGATCACGAAAAAAAAACATGGATATTTAGTGAACTTAATCAACTTTTAGTCACAGAAATCTCATATGAGTAAATGGCTTGATTTTTCTACTTCTCTGTCAGTCGAATGACACTATTTTCGCATATCTATTGCATTAGTTGATGCACATAAGTTACATAGCTAAAGCTAGAGCTTTTTTGTTCACGATATTGGATATGGGACAGATAATACATGTATATATATATTTTTTTTTTAAATTTTATTATGCAATAACTGACGGCTTCATGAGCCCTTACAGTACAATGAGCATGGAAAAAGAAAGAGAGACATGAACCACTGTGACAGGACAGCACCAAAGATAAGATATACATGAACATACATTGACAGGCAAAAAACAAGGACAAAACAAGAGACATGCATAAGGAGACATAAAAGACGCGGACACGGACACACACTATACATTAGTTGAACAGCATACCAATACACACAGAACAGCAGCGATAAGAAAATCTTCATGACAATGAAGAAAGAAAAGGGGAGAGAGAAGCACGAAATAAGAGCACTGAGGCGAGAAGGAAAGAACGAGGTAGTCTTTATAAAAAAAAAGTCTCCGGGAAGTCAATGAGGAGATCAATTTCGTCGAGTTCAAAATCTGGGCTTGAGATAATACATATATTAAATGAAAATTACAGCACGGTAAACAAGCAATGTCACTATTACCTGTTCAATCTTGTAACGATACCAATAATTTGATCGAATCTTTTAACTTATGTAATCAAAAATACGTTCTTTAACTCCTTATCGTTTTGGATTTATACTTAAAAGTTGAACCTGACACATCAATATAGTAGTTTTATTAGTATTGAATAAAATCAGTGCATTAGTTGTCATCGTATCAATAGTATTTTCTTATTTAATACTAATACGAGTGACAATCGCCATTGTTTACAACATATACATTTATTGTTTTCTTGATTGACTGACTTTTCGTGCTATATGATATGCTCAATAGAGATTTTCGAGCACAATTTCTTCCTTTACTATGACTACGACGTGAATTATAGACAAAAGAAGTGGTGGCTGAGAAAATTACTCATTTCGCTAATAGTTATTTTCGAAAGTAGAAAACCAGTATACTGGTACTGATGCATCCCTAGCGGCAATGGAAGGATTTATAAAAAATAAAAATATTCGTTGTATTTTAGATGTGAAGTAGCTGTTAGTCAAGTTATAAATGTATCTGATCTATTTTTTCTACAACGAATCTTTGACGAACTTCGACGAAATTATGAAAAAGAATATAAAAAATATCGTTTATGGGATTTAGCTGTTCCTGCGTTGCATAGTCATTTAAAACAACATCTTTCATCCTATTGGAATATTTGTAATCATGATGATGAATTAATTGAATTATTCTCTAAATGGAAAGGAATTCTCGAAGATGACATTATCGATTTGTCGATAGATCACTCCAATCAATCAAAAGAAACTATGGATCCATATCATCGACTTATATGGGATGTTTGGATGCCATTTTTAAGAAAATCTATACTGTAAGTAAATCTCGCATGTAAAAATTCGAATACAATATTTTGTTATTCTAGTGAATGGAATCCACGTCAACCTGATCATCTAATTGATTTTATTGAACAATGGGCACCCTATTTACCACAATGGATATTTGATAATATTCTTGATCAACTTATTTTTCCAATACTAAATCGTGAAGTTGAAGCATGGAATCCATTGACTGATCCAATACCAATTCATTCCTGGACTCATCCATGGTTGCCATTAATGAAAGATCGTCTTGAACCACTCTATCAACCGATCCGAGCAAAACTATCTCAAGCGCTACAAAATTGGCAACCATCAGATTCGTCAGCGAAAGCCGTTCTTCTTCCATGGCAGAAAGTTTTCAAACAAAGTACATGGGATGGATTTATGAATACATATATCGTGCCAAAATTAGTTACAACAATGCAACAATTTATTATTGATCCTCGACAACAAGTTTTAGGTATGAAACAAACAAATAAATTTATTTGCCTACGAATGGTTTTATTTAGATCCATGGCATTGGTTTATTTCTTGGTACGAGGTGGTACCACTGGCAAGTATGATTGCAATATTAGAAAAAACGTTTTTTCCTAAATGGCTTCAAGTATGTTGTTGTTTTTTCTAAAGAACAAAAAGTATTATTAAAACTTTTTCTTCATTCGTAGGTACTTAATGTTTGGTTAAATACAAATCCTAATTATCAAGAAATTCAACGATGGTATAGTGGTTGGCGATCATTACTTCCACTAGCAATAATTAATCATACAATAATAAAAGAAAAATTAACAGAAGGTCTAGTAATGATTGATAGAAGAATATCCGGACCGGTTAATGTTCAGCCAACACCTCAGCCTCCACCTCTACCAAATGTAAATGTTAATTATGAAGTAAGATTTGTGATAAAATTGAGTTTTAATTTTAATGTTTGTTTCTCCGATGTTTTTTTTTAGGCAATTTTCAATCGTGGTGTTGCAACAACGTCATCAACTGTTGTTTCGTCATTTAAAGATTTGGTTGAGAAGAAAGCCAGTGATCACAACTTATTATTTCTGCCGATAACAAATCGTACATTTGAAGGAAAACAAGTTTATCAATTCGGCAATGCTAATATTTATATTGATAAAAATGTTATATTCGTGTATGAAAATAATCAATGGGTCCCATTGCGATTAAACGATCTTATTCATCGAGTAGTTTAATCGATTGTCGGAATAGAATTTATTCTTTTGTTGTTGTTGTTTTTTTCTTTTGTAAATATATTCGACAGAAAGATTTTGTGAATCACATTTGATACATCATAATAGATGTTAAGATTAAACATAAATTGCTTCATAAAAAAGCTATTTTCATCTGTTAACCAGTGAACATAATTTTCCTTCGAATAATAATTCAGGTTAATCGTCCAGAAGTTTCTCTTTTTTTTTTGACGTATTATAGGCAACAAGCATATCAATGACGGCAAGCTAATTGCTCATGAACTTCTTAACCTTACAAACAAAGCTATATTGACAGATTTGCCTAAGGACATCATCCTATGCTTGTCCCTTCATAGAGAGAGATGTTGACAAATGAGTGGAAATATTGCAAATATATATATATATATTCAATCGACTGTTAATAAATAAGTAAAACGAGATAAGTATAAGCTTCTTTATGACGCCAGAATTATTTGGCTAAGGAAACATACCTGAATGTCTGCTACTCTATATTTATGTTGATACCATATGGACTTAGGAACGTAATTATTCTTGATCCGATTAAATCTATTCAATCTGGTATTAATAGTATAAAGAGATGTACCGACGAACAAAATATTTTTCTAATCGTTGATAGTTTAGTGTGTAGAAATCTTATTGTAAAAGTAATTCATTCTTAGTCTTATCCTCGTTTTTTTCTATCGTCCTTACTCGATCTTTCATCGAACCACGGATTAGTTTAGTTCTCCTCTGATCTTCTCTATGATTCATTTTGAAGAACAAACATAAAAATAGACGATTTTTTTTGTATTCTATACCAGCGTTAGTAAAAAACAATCAAATAACATAGATAAAAAAAAAGAATTTTCTCTTTATTGCAGAAGCGCACATAAAAACACTTGAAGAAATGCGTATAGTATTACAAAGTTAGAATGAAAGCAGTATTTTTTTTTCATGGTATATCGCAATCATGCTTAGATAGATTTTTCTTTTAATCTGTTCGGCATTAGATGAAGCGAACTCGAACATTGCGACATTCATTTCTTATGAGAACCTTTTTTATTCGATTGATTTTAAGTGAAATAATCGGTTCCGCTTTGAATTATTCAACTCGATTAAATTTTTTCTTTTATATATTTTAACATTATGAAGGCTATAATCTTTTCTTTTTCTAGATTGGCCTTTTCACTACCCGGAATCATATCGAATATTGACTCCGGCGAATACCAATATTGCTCATCATTTTGTGTACCTACTGTACTACTTATTACAGTGGTGACCTTTATTTCAATTCTTTCGTGACAACTAGAAGAAAATATCTTTGTGGCAACATCTGTGCAAAGAAGTATTATCCTATGAAGTTATTTCTGTTCACGCAAAATCTGACTGAGTCACCTAAGTTGCAACATTCTTGCTTATGATGAATAAGACTCTTTTCTGAATCATCTATGACTTAACTTTTTAACATAAATATCGATGAAGTACTCACGTTGAGTATAACTCGCGTGGCTTATTCATAGAACTTATCGGCCACTGCTGACAGCTATTGATCGATCAATGTTCTCAATCATTATAATACGAATATAATATGGATATATGGATCTTAATCTGACTAATGCTTACTAAGTGCTGGTTAATTCATGCAAAAAAAAGACTTTTATGTTTGAATAGCTTGATAAACGTGAGTAGTTTTGCATTTTGAGTCTAGTATATTTAATTGCCTATGTTAAAATCAATGTTCATCGAATTTATCTAGAGAATTAATATGTTCATAGAAAAAAAAATATTATTCCCAACGTGCCAAATATCTAGGGAATTGTTGATGAATATGGATTTAGTTTACTCGGGATATGCTCCATATAATTGTATGCAAAAATTTCTGCTCATTCATTGTGCTAGTAAAGAGTTTGATTGTTTTTAAGCTATGTACCGAAGATTACCGGAGGTGATATTTTGAAATGTTCTCAGAATTCTTTTTTTGTTTATCAGTCAATATTGACACATCAAAAAGGCACGAGAAAAAGAACCATTTTCAATAGCGATAGCCATGCTTGTTCAAGTTTATATTCGTGAAAAAGTGTAGCTATTAAATAAATAGAGTCAATCATGGAAATGATTATTAGTTTTTATTTTTCAGATAGAAATTTGATCATGATAAAATCCAATTTTTTCGATTATCATCTGTTATTACTTGATTATTTAATGAGTTTCATCCGAAGAAAAATTTTCAAGCATAATTTCTGATGTTTGTTTATTTATTTATTTCTGTAAATATATTAATCTAACCGCGTTCTTTTCTATGCAAAGAAAATACGTATAAAATGACAATATTTTATATTGACGACATTTAGAGCAAAAAAAGGCTAGATGAGATATCGAGACTTGCGATAGAATGTGCACAACAGGTATCTGATTGACTGTTTGTCTCATTTGTTTTGGCTGATACTGATGAATGAGAGAGAAAAAAAAGATCTCGTGTAAATGAACATCTGATATACCCATCATCATAGTCATCATCGTTGTATTAGAACGGACAACACAACCTAGCACTTTCTTGTTCTTCCTCTTTGTATCACCGGTCCGATGATACAGCTTCATTTGTTCTCTCTTTTCTCTCTACTTCTTGTCTTCGTCGTTTCCTCTTATTTCTTTCAGACCATCTTTTTTTTGTGTGTGCGCGTGGGTGGCTTCTGATTGTCGTTGTTGTTACACACATACATATATACGCATATTCTATTATTCTCTCGATATACATATATAAATACCGATGTCTTCTTCGTCGCCATTATCTTCAAAGAATAATACGTTCGTTCAAAGTCAGGCACAAAATTTTAATCAACAAAACAATAGTAGCCTAAATTCGCCGATGAATATAAATCGCCAATCGTCAGGTCTATCTTCGTCATCGACAACAACAACAACTCGTATCGTTGGGCCAAGACCATTCTATCGTTCACGAGTAACTCCTGATCCATTCGATTATACGACTAATGATCGTCGAGAAAATGATTATCAACAGAATGTATCTCAACGTCGATATTCAGCTAATCAAATAAATGGTAAGAAAATATTTCAAAAACAAAATTCATTATGCATGGCGTTTATGAATTGATCATTTTTTGTTTTTTGTTTTGTTCAAGCATGACGCATGAAAATGTGTGCTTCATTTTCTTATTTTAGTTAACGATAATGATGACGAATGTACATCATCAGATGAATCACTTTCGATTGAATTTCCGCCGCCACCCATTGCTTTTTCGTCATCACCAACTATTAATGATACATATCAATTTATTCCTGTTAAAAATCCATTTGTTCAAACAACAATCGTTCGATCAGACTCAGGTGAAAATAACGAAAAATATTCTTCATCAATTCTATTCTTATAAATCTTTTTTTAGTTTCAATCATCATTATAAATCTCGTAGGGTGTCATTCATTTAGTTTTCTGTTTTTGCCTTTTGCATGCTATTCTTGTGGTGACTGTATTTGAATGTGCATCTACTGTTTGATATTCTCTATTTTATTCCCCTTTTGCCCCGGTTAAAAAAAAACTAACTATATAGTCGCCTCTTATCGAACATCGGATGATATATCGAAGGTTATAGACATGTTGGCACGTTCCGAGTATTATTACATATACGTATATAACGATCTTTAGTTGACAACATAAAGAACGATTCTTGTTAACGTAGCCAATCATCGCAAGGGATAGAAGAAGAAGAAAAATTATTGTTGTATATTGAGGATATACCTCGATGAAGCGATCAAGGCTCTTTTTCTCGAAATGAGCAATCAAGTGTTAGTTTTGTTTGTCTAATAATACGAGGGAAAAAATAGGCTCAACGAGATCAATCATATAATTTTCTTTTTCAATTGTTGATTTAGGTTCTTCACTTTCAAATTCATATTTATCCGATCATGAACCATTATCACCAACGATTACAAAACATTCACAATATCGACCTATAACACCGATCAGTAATGCATTCAATAATAATACTAATAGCAGTCGTCGTAAGTTTAATCGTAATCAAACAAATTATGATCATAACTCTCTTTTTCTCTCTCTTAAGCTGTAATAAGTGTTAGTGCCTCTCAATCGCCAGTTATAACGATTGGGTCGCGAGGTTCACCAAATAGATCTGAAATTCGTTTTTCATCATCATCAAATCCAAATAAATCAACGTTTAAAGAAATTCTTATCTCACGGCCTGATTCTCCATCAATATCTATAAATCGTCAAGGAATAACAAATCAACCGATCACCTATTCAAATGGAAATGATAATGCTTTTCATATCTCACTCGGTACACCGACACCTGCAAATCAAAGAGAAATATCCGTATCATCACCATTATCAGCTATTCATATGCTTGGACGAACATCACCGGTAAAAATCCACCCGTTAAAAATATAAATATATGAAGAAAAATAAATTCTATTTATTTTAGTCAATACGCCAGATTGAAATACTTCGTGATTCTCCTCTTGATAGTCGATATACATCAAATGTTGTTGCTAACCGTTTTAAACCCTTAATTGCTTTTACAAGTCCGAATGGTAATCAATCTCCTGTATTTGACAATATAGAACGTCAATCACCATCAGTTGTAAATCTTCCACCGACATCTTCACATCCAAATTCAAATCCAACTCCATTTACCATACGTAGTGGACATCAAATGAGAAAAGAGCCATCGGATGTTGATCAACTAACGAAATTATTAATGAAAAGTATGAATTCATCAAATGAACCGAACTTTTTTGGTTAGTAAAACTTTTTTGTCAAATTAAAAGAAGTACAATTTTCTACGATTTAAAAGGGATGTGTGCGAGATGTAATGATGAAATAGTGGGAGAAGAAAATGGACTTGTTGCTATGGATAGAATGTATCATGTACCATGTTTTACATGCACCATGTGTGGCTGTCGTTTACGTGGTATGCATTTTTATTCAATGGAAAATAAACCATATTGTGAACCATGTTATGTTGTAAGTTAATATTTTTAATTACAAAATAAAATTATTAATTGATTTTGTTTTTTGAAAGAATTCATTAGAAAAATGTGTTGTTTGCGCAAGACCAATCACTGATAGAGTAAGTGAAATAAGTATTCTCTATGATATATATTCATGCAAAGAATAACGTATATGTAGAAACAAGCAAAGAGACGAGACTAAAATAGATATTCAGATGTTGAAAACTGTAGTAAATAATTTTAAAGTAAACTAATTATTGTCATTAACAGATGAAATATGACTGTAGTCGATAAAATATTTATTGTTAGATGAGTACGTAAAGGTCATTAACTTTCTTTTGTTAATTCATTGGAACGTACCGAGAATTTTCACGGATTATTATGTTTTTTATTGAATATATTTTTATGGTGAAATAGATTCTCCGTGCGACCGGTAAACCTTATCATGCTGAATGTTTTTGTTGTGTTGTTTGTCATAAAACTCTTGATGGTGTCCCATTTACAATTGATGCAATAATGGAAGTACATTGTATCGAATGTTTTCATCAAAAATTTGCACCACGATGTTATGTTTGTCATCGACCTATACTACCCGTCAATGGTCAAGATGAAACTGTTCGTATTGTAGCACTGGATCGAAGCTATCATATTGATTGTTATCGATGTGAAGTAAGTTTTAAAATTGAAAAACGAAACAAAAAATATTTTCCCTTTTTTCAGAATTGTAGCATACAATTTACCAGCGAAGAAGGATGTTATCCAATAGATGATCATGTTTTTTGTATGCATTGTAATCGTATCTATTCACGGACGATGTTGGGTCATGCATAATTTTTACTTTTTATTTATAGTATAAATACAACAGATAGCGATTAATTCAGTGTATGATATTTGTCCTTTCGTGACTGTTTTTTTCTTCTTCTGTAGAATGAACGTGTTGGTTTCTTCGCTTTTTTGTTTGTCTGAAATTTTTTAGTATTGGATTTTTTGTTCTTGCGAAATCTTTCCAGCCCAAGTTCTTTTCTTTTAATGTGGATAATGAATATTTGTATTAAGAAATTGTGATTATAGTTTAAATTAAGGTCTCATTTATTATCAAAGAAATAAGAACAAAATTTTGACATCTTTTTTTTATCAATTTCATTGCATAATTTATTTGTTTAGATTCAATATATTGACCTTTTACGAATAAATTTTAACCGAGAAACTTGTACAAATTGATATATCTTCTATGCATCAAAAGATCAATGATATTTTCATTAGACTATTAAAAAAAGCTCAAGTATTCATAACACAAAATAGCATATCTCTTCAATAATTTGTGCTTAAAGCAATATATATATATATAAATAGATATGTTATTGCCAGCCTTGAATAGACAAATATGTCAATAGAAGGGGAAAGATTCGTTTTTGACAGATCGATATTAATCAAAATAAATACAACGTTGTTCTATTGAAATACATTTGCTAAGACAATAACGCACAAGAAAAAAGGATACAAATGTTTGCAGTTTACATAATGAACCATATGCTGTTTTTCATTGTTTTTGTTTAAATTTCCAACCTCCTAGGACTTCACGTATCTTCTTTTTTCTATTAATAGGCGATGAATCAGATAACAATATTGTTTACATTTGTAAATTGTTGTTGTCAATTAAATAAGAATACAGTCGATAAGGTTAATAAATTTACATATCTGTTGATTGCTTTTAGTTTTCTTGAGGGTAAAATATGTGTATTCTATTACAATAGAGAAATCTGTCAACATTATCCTGATTATTCGTCTAAAATACGTTTCCTGTTATAACTATTATTATATTGTTATTATCATGAGACTACATATAGCATGCCCTGGATACTGGCTACTGGAGAATAGAAAATAACAAAACGATGTAGATCAATGATTCCGGAAAATATGGGAAAATCATCGTATCCTGCAGGAAAACACGGGAATCGGAAGCAGCATTCTGGCTGGGAATTTTTGGAATTTTTTTCGATGACTTTCCCGTCGATCCCTGCCAGAAAACATAGAAAATCGATTAGAATTCACAGGAAAAAATCTGAAAAAATTTCCACAGGAATGCTGCTTTCATGTTCCGGTGATTTCCAGTGTTTTCCTGCCGTTTACAACCGTACGTCTTCGACCTGGGAACTGATAAGACGTATTAGGTTATGCGGGAGGTTAGGAGAACTTATTGCGAATTTGTTTATAAATTTACATGGTATACGAATTAATCAAGAAACAAAAATGATTTGAAATTCAATTCGTTATTTTTGTTTTTGTTGATAAACAACAGAATTTTTATATAATTAGCAATATTTGTTTACATTAGTACAGACTTTTTTGTGACTTCATAATTTTAAAAAAAGAAGAAGGAGATAAGCGAATAGTTGATTGAAACAAAAGGAAGACCAATATTTTGTTACAGAAAAAGAATATACTATCAACAGAGTAAGCATTCGTTTTGACTTTTTTTTTGTAGTAATCTTTTTAGAGGAGTCTTAGGCGCGATACGCTTTTAAGTTAATACTATTGAAAAACGAAAAGTCAAATGATTGCGGCTAAATATTTTTAATGTTGTTCTCCTATTTCTCTACCTCGAATGCATGCTAGACGAATCATTTTTTTAATGATACCTATCAATATATGTATATGACGCCAAATCTTTGTTGCTTTTCATGATAAAAAAACTCGACGATAAGTGTTGTTGACGAGTCATTAGCTGATAATAAACGGTGAAATTCTTTGTATCTGTGATAAAATACCTATTAGCAGCGCTTAGTTGTCCGTTATGCCATTTTTGTTTGCTTTACAATGCAATTAAACATAGATTTAGAATTGCGTGCTTTTATTCAGGTCGTATTTGTCACAACGACCTAAAACCTAATGTTTGGTGAGGGTTATCTGGTAATAAATATGGTCTCTTTGACTGACCTTTGGAACAAGTTATAGAATTGTTTACTGTCATTATATCGACTTGTAAATGTGCGCTTTTCTTCCGATGTCGTTTGTCAACAGAAAACTATTATTGACGGCTACTCGTTCTGCTTAGGCTTAAGGAAAATAACCAAAAATATTGACATTTATTTATTTTTTAATACTTACAAACTGAATTTTAAACAATCAAAAAGAGAATATTGAAGGATTATTTAGCTGGACTGTTTTCATGAAATATTTGCTTCAAGAGTAATAAAAACCTAGTGAATATCCGAGTCGATCGAGAAATAATTTCTAAAAACTTCGTTGCTCAATAATAAAAAGATTAATATTGTTAACAGCATTAAAAATTAGCTATAGCACGATATCCATGCGAGTTTATTTCTAAATTCATTTTAGTAGTAAATTGAAGTAAACATTGTTTTCCTTTTAACACATTGTTAAACTAGTCATGTTTATACGAAGGACAACTTCTAGTACCTCCCATCAACTTGAAATTAGACAAATATCATGGATAGATGCTGTCATACGACTTGTTTGTTATTAATCGAATTACAGATAGTAGTTAACACAAGAAAGAATATGAAATATCAACAATGTCTAGGACGAAGAAGATAGTTGGCCTGGATAGACTCAAGGCAGCGAGAGACATTATTCATAGAAACAAAGGACGATCGCCCACCAGTGCCGATATCCGTATACACATGCGTACAAACACAAACAGTATGAATCTATCTCGTTAGAGTACTCTTAACGAAGCATTGAATCTGCATCGCCAATGTTTTTATTTAGATTTATAGTAGAATATATTAGCTAATGTGTATTTGCTCAATAAAACTCATGGCAACTGACATAATCGGATGTTCTTTGCAATAGCTTTTATTTAATCACTTCTAATCTCGAATACAACATCATTCAATAGATCAATGCCATTGCAAAAAAATTTTTCACTTCAAATTATTCCAAACTTTCGTGAATTGCTCAAACAACATGAGAGTCTAGTACTCAATTCAGACTGGATTTGTTTAACATTGGCTTTCAAATCAATGCTTTATTTCAAAATAAATTCATTAAAACATTTGCAAAGTTTTTTTTTTGTTTATAAATTTGAATAGTAATGTTTGTTATTACTTTATTGAATTTTACAATGAGCTACAATAGCAAATTCAAGGAAAATGCTAATGAATAAGAATACAGTTAAGCATATTACTGGCTGATGAAGCAACAGCAAAAAGATGAACGAAAATGAATTAATATAAAAATATTTTGTGCTGAAAATATTTTCAATGATACAAAAAGAAGAAGTCATATACATAATGCAATTAATTATTTCATTGCAACTTTCTTGGACGCTTAAAGAAAAGTTCAAGTAGTTGAACTGTCGGTAATTCGATGAACAGAAAAGTACAAAATGATAAAAAATATGAAATAATTGTGTAACAAATAAAATTGTAAATCTAAAAATAAAACAATCGAGCTTTAAACTAAGATTTAAAAATGCGAAACATACCATATTTGTTAATGTATAATGTGTAGGTTGTTCTCGGCCGAGATAATTAACAAAGATAACTAATGCATGCCATAAATATGCACCATATGTTAATTTTGATAGTTTATAAAAACATGATCGACTTAAAAATCGATTTGCTATTCCTGTAAGAAACGAAGAAGACAAACGACATTCAGTTAAACAAAACAAAAACGTTTTCTACAGACCTCCATGGCCAGAAAAGCAAGTAATAATTATTGTAGAAATACCAACCGACCAAGCAAGTCGTGATAGAGTGAGAAATGCAATTCGATCTCGTCGAGTTAATGCATGTCCACTATAATCACCGTAGGTACCAAATAAGCAAAGAGACAAGAGAATTAAAGCAAATGACCAAGCAAATATTCGTTTGAAATAATAATGTCGACTGTGAATTGTCGTTCTTGGTATAAGTGAATCCCATGATAACGTATTTGAACGTTGATAAACTTCATAAAAAATATAACCAATTCCTAAACCGACAGCATATGGACCTATGCGACACCAGGGTTTAACGTAGACATCATTAAAATATCCATTTGTCATATTGGAAAAGTTTCCTCTGAAAAATACAAAGAAGAACATTCGAAAAGCGATTCAGAAGTTGCTGAATTACTTGTGTGAATATAAATCACTTAAGAAGCCATAATCATAATCGTTTTTTGAAACTATCACCGCTGTTGATACGACATCAATGGTAATAAAAATAATACATACAACCATTCCAAGGAGCCATTTCCTGAAGAAAAAAAGTGATATGTTTTCAGGGAAGAATTATATTCATTAAAGAAGCAATACGTCTCTGCTTTTATCGCAATATTGAAAATATCACAAAAAAATTCAGGTGTATTGATTTAATTTTCAAATGAACTAACTATAAAACTTACCATGAAACAATCAATAGAAATAATGGTGTTATCCAATGGAATTGCATATTAACAGCTAAGAACCATGAAATCTAAAGAATTATCTCTCTTATGAGCACTCTATGCCGAAAACAAAGGGTTAAATTTTACCGGCATACACCCATCACGCATATCAAAGAAATTATTAATATATAGAAGATTACGCCACCAATTGTGTCGACATGACGATGTTTCGATACCATCTATTGGATAGACTGGGCCATTTTGAGCCATGTACGGTGACAGAGTAATATAAATTAGTAAAATAATTGCATACAATGATGTATATCTATTGAATAATACAGTGCAATCACAAAATAAAAATCTATATTTTCGTTTTACCTTAAATAATAATGAACATAATGATTCATAAAAAATTTTACAATTGAAAATTGGTCATTTTCAGTTTTCGATATAAAATATGTAAATGCTGCTAATAAACCACTGGAAAGAAAAATATATAAACAGTGATTTTACAAAATTCATCATAGGTAACGGTAGCGTGTAAAAGGAATTTGTTTTTCTCGAGTTCTATTACAGAAACTTAATTTGCAATTAGTATTCCTTATAAGAGCTGCCGCAATGAGAAAAATAATTTTGAAAAAATTTACCTCAAGAGAAAAAATGAATCGATACTAAAGAATGTTTGTATAATTATTTGAAACCATAGTTTACGAGACCAATTGAAAATGGTAATTAAATTATCTAAATAGATATAGAAATTTTTTATTTTTAAAATAAAATAATCAAACAAAATCATCGGTGGAACTAAATCAAGTCGAGCTGTACACATTTACTTACGAAATAATTAGGTATTTCATTCTTTTTTTAACGAAGAAAATAAGATTTCTATTTTTTAGAGATTTTTTTAATACCTACCAGAATAATAAACAGCAAATATAATTGTATGACCAAGAACAATCCAACTAAGTGAAAGTACACGAATACCATTAAGACACGCTAAATTTTTTGGATAACTGTTCGATTTTAATATATGATAATTATTTAATAATGAACAGCAGCTTATTAAATTTAATGCGGCTATTAAACAAAAATCAATTTTAGAAAAGGCTTAATCACAAGATTCTCTGTACCTGAGTCCACACGCTGTTGAGATGATGGTGGTATTAGCGATGCTTCCTCAGATGCCGTTGATTGGTCGAACTCATCAACTGGATTTGTTTCCGATGATGTATTGATTATTGTTATTGTAGTTGTTCGACTTAAGAGTGGTTCATTTGTAGCTATCGGGGGCACATAATTCAATTGTAAATCATGGTTATGTCCATACATAATATGCAATCCAGTAGCAAGAAGTATCAGAAGAATAATTATTGATAGAAGAACACTAGATGACCGAAAAATTTTAATTCGTTACATTAGTTTTCTTCTTCTTACATAGTTAAAATAGCAGTTCCATCATATTGACGACGATCAATACAATGAATATCGTCAGTTGTTACATTTATTGAATGTTGAATAAATGGAATTCGAATAACACCTAAATATAAAATGATAGAATAAATTTCATATGAGAATGTGACTTTGCGTTCTTATGGATATTCTTCTCTATAGTTGATATTACCGTAGAAATTGAGGATATGCGGTTAAAAACAAAATTTCAAACAATGAAACAATGAAACATAGGAAAATCTGACTCCAAATCTAACTTAAACGAATCATCTACCTAACTGATTTACGTACGTTGATTAATAAAATCGATAATATCACTCGCATTACAGCTTCGCGGTACACAAATACCATAAATGGGTCGAATTGTATTTGTTATACCATTACCAATCGTACATGTACGTGTTTTAAATGGTTGTGCGATAACACTATTGTTCAAACCACGTAAATAATGTCGACATTCATAGACTGAACCAATCCAATACATATTTCCTTGCATCAATCCACTTGGTATTTTCCCCCAAGCATCAAATGCTAGACACAAACAAAAAACATTTCATTAGAAAAAAGAACAGAACTAATCTTTGTTACTCTTCAATGCCCATAGTTGTTGAGAAATTAAATCGTGAGAAAACAATTGAATATCTCGACTACAATTTGAACTATTTGCATTCGATAGAAAATCAACATTTATCGACGGTAAGGCTGGATTGAGTATGAAATTCGAATGATTGATATTTTCTTTCACATATCGGCCATTGGCAATAATTCTCGGGATGATATTAACAAATGATACAGATTTGGATTCGGCTCTGATTCCAATTTGTACAATAAGAAGAAAAAAGTATAAATATTTCATTTTGGTTTAATCTAAAACAAGTATAAGGCTTATTTATACAAAAACGCACGACTACTTAATATGTGATTCATCAAAATATGTTTATTTTCTAAAAGGTAATGAGGGAGGGACAAAAAGCGACCATGTGTAACATCATAGATGGAGTCTCTGGTACATTTTGATTTACTTTATTAAATATCAGTTACAGCGCATGCTAAAATCGAATTCTCCAATGAATTAGATGAGATAAAAATCTCAAAACTTTTTGTATGATTAACAATAAGATTTGAAAAAAAGAATGAATTCATCTCTTCAACATGATTGAATTTGCGAAGCCTTTTTCTTTGTTGAGTCTTTAATAATAATAATAGTCGTATTATTTGTGAAATAGGATACGCTTACTGCTTTATTTTATTTTATCGGGTCAAACTAAAAACAAAGATAGAGTGCGTGTATTCAATAAGAACGGGTTTTTTTTTGTAAGATCGTGTTTGAATCGTGATATCTGTGTGAAATAGTGAGAAAATGAGCTCAAATTTTGTAGAGAAGTAGAAAAAACTCTTTTCTATTTATTGGTGACGGAAGTTTTGAGAAATTATCGAGTTATGAGCGGTAGTTTGCAGTCACCTGGTGCCGTTCTAAATAGAAGCACTTTCCTCAATAAGAGCGCTAATGCAAAAATTGTCCCCAAGTAGAACACACCAGCAAAAATTGATTTTAATAACGTTATTAAAATCAATTTTTGCTAGTGTGTTCTACTTGGGGACAATTTTTGCATTAGCGCTCTTATTGAGGAAAGTGCTTCTATTTAGAATGGCACCAGGTGACTGCAAACTACCGCTCATAACTCGATAATTTCTCAAAATTTCGGTCACCAATAAATAGAAAAGAGTTTTTTCTACTTCTCTACAAAATTTGAGCTCATTTTCTCACTATTTCACACAGATATCACGATTCAAACACGATCTTACAAAAAAAAACCCGTTCTTATTGAGTACACGCATTCTATATTGGTGTGTCATCCTTAAAATATACATCTAGTGTCTTTCGTTGTTTGTCTCTGAAGCAATAATATAATAATTTAACGGATAGATGATATGCAACACAGCTTTCTCTTCCAAAGCTCAATTCATGTTCTTGTTTGTGTTTGTGTTTAAGCCTCGCTAAGAAAGAAAAACAAATATGTTTTTTAACAAAGCTACTTTTTTTCTTTCTTTACTGCACATGAATTGAAGGTAAGAATTTATAATATTCTTGCTGAATACACCACCGTATGATATATAAGTAATTAAAAGAAAATGATCCTTTCGTCCTTCTATTTAAATCATAATCATATTTCGATATTTGAAATGCCAGTTTCGATCAATCAACAAGAATACGCCAGGCTGAAAAGACATGCTTTATTCCAAAGAGCTCATTTTTGTCGTATTTGCTTTTGTTAACAAATCGATTAAAAAATACAGTTTTGGTACGAAGATTTTTCTCTTCAACATAAAGTAAATCCCGCTGAAACCTAAGATTTGTCATTAATGTATATTTTCTTTCTTTCTTTCTTTCTTTCCTTCTCTAAATACATGTTCGTGCTTCTCATTTTCTTCTTTAACAAAATTTCTCATAATGTGGTAAAACTCGAAAGACGGCAACCAACAGAGTGACATATTGACTCTTGATTATTCATTCGTCGACATGCTTCTTCCACGTACATATCCGTCAAGACGAGAATTACTACCTACAAATATATTGGGTAATATATATTCAGAAAGAGAATAGAATAGAAATATCAATGGAAAAGAAAAGGATTATCCATTTATATTTCCAGCTGTGTGATATCATCATGAAAGGCGATTGTTTATTTTAGGACGCTACTCTAAGATTTGGTCGTGCTCATGTTATTATTGCGTTCGACGTCGTTGTTATCGACGAATGTCCTTGTTAACTAATTTGTCCTATCACAAACGTCTATTAATCATCTTTCTATCTTTTTTATTCATTTATTATAACTTGTTAACTCAAACAAAAAACTCGGAGATAATCAATCAAACAGCTAAACCTATTCGTATCTTGTATCTCATTCGAACAGCTGCACATTTTTATCGAATACGTCTAATTTATCTTCTTCAAACATGGATATCACTAGTCAAGGATGACGTCTTTTTTACTTCGGATTTACTTCTACCAAATATATCTGAAACTCATATGATTTTAACTAAAGAAGTATGCGGATCCGAAGCTCATTCTATGAATATTTTATGCTGCAAAACGGCGCATGACTTTATTATCTATCATCGTTATTTATCAAAGTATGATTGGTTTTGTCATTTTGACGACGATCAATACGTGAATGTCAATAAACTAAAAGAATATTTGTCTACACTTGATTCCAATCAACCTTACTATGTAGGACGTGCCTCATGGTCTGATACTATTAAACGATCGAAAGAACCATTTCCATATCCATTTTGGTTCGCTACGTTAGGTGCTGGTGTATGTCTATCGAAACATTCAATTAGTCTTCTCGAACCTTATACACAAAGTGTATCGGCTTTTATTGATGGTTGTATAAATGAAAATTATCATGATGATATCTATTTAGCTTTTCTATTAAATGGTTATTTAAATATATCCTTAACACAAAATAGTCATTTTCATTCTCATCTTGAAAAATCATTTTATCATGATAAACAAACATTCCTTCGTACGTTTAAAAATGAAATAACATTTGGTTTTGGTAAACCCGATCGATATCCTCATTTTCTTCCTCGACTTTATCAATCAAATCTAGACCCGTATCGTATACGAACACTTCATTGTCTTCTTAATACACAATTAAAAGAATGTGAAAGAAAAATTCAACAACATCTTTTTAATTCTACGAAATAGAAAAACAATACAACAATTAGTTTTTACTCGCCGTCGATGCTTTAGCGGGTGGTGGTGGTGGTGGAACAACGACAGGAACAACTTTAGGTGCTGCTGGCGGTGCTTTTGGTTTAAATGTTGAAGCAGGTTTTGTAACCGAGGGTGTTGCTGCTGATGTTTTAATTGCGCCTGTATGAACTGTTTCATTGAAAATATGCATTTTATCATTAAAATACTTTCGAAACCAATTGATATGTTCAACTTTTTGTTCAACTGTCCAATAAGGATTTCGACCGAGACCAACGCAGACAAGTTCCATGAATTGACGAATAAGTGGAGATTGTGGAAAATCATTTAAATGACGTTCCAATAAAACGTGTTCATAAAATGGAACATCTCCTACAGGACCAATATCTGTTAAGCAGAATAAAATCAAGTAAATTATTTCTTAATTAGTAAAATAATCTTCCAATGAGGGAAAGTTTTCCTTAAATTCCATATGTAAATTGTTCATGTATTAGAATGAGTTATTTTAATAATATAGATTTATTAATAATGTACCGAAAGACTAACCTTGTTCATTATCAACAGGGAACTTCCAAATAATTCCATCTTTTGTCCATTGAATCATTTCTTCAAAGCCATTTCGTGGTGGTATAGTTGATATTCGTATCAGCTCATCGTTTTCATATTTTTCCCATAGGGGCGAAGCTTTTGAAGATAATTCTATAAAAAACAACACGAAATTTTCATTTTAAAATGCATCTTTTTGCATGGATCAAAAACAAACCATTAACGTCTTTTGTAGTAAATATTCCTAATGGTTCACCAGTCCATAATCGATGTGGTCTTTACAGAAAGAAAAACAAGATTAAATTATATCCATTTTTTTTTATAAAATTTATTCACCTTAAAAATTCTTGCCGACGCTTTGTATCCTGCGCTGGTTTTCGTTGATCCCAACTATCACGCCTTTGTTCACGTTGATCATTAAAACGTGATTTCGTCTCAGCACCTTCTAAATAAAAACAAGGAACCAAATTAAATATTTATATATGTATATATCATTCTGATTCAAAACTCACCATCTCGGCCTAAATCATCATCAACTCCTAATTTTGATGTAGTACGAGTTGGTTTCAATTGAAAATCTCGTAGTAAGGATCTATCCAAAGAAAAAAACTATAACATATAGAGATTGATTGGCACTTACGAAAAGGCTTCAGTTGTTTTTTCAACATTAACATTTGAAGTTGAACGAGTTTGTTTTTTTCGTGCTGGTCTTTCATGTGCTCCGCGATTTTTGAATTCTGAATGTTCTTCACGATGTTCGGGCTTGTTTTCTGTTCGTCGGTCATTTTTACTAACAACTCGGTGACCTCGCAAAACATCAAGTAATTCTTGTTCTATATTGCTACTTTCATTGGGTGAACTCGGTGATGTTAAAGAATTAGCAACTTGACGTGTTAAAATTTTTACTTCATTTAATTCAGTATCAAGAATAACTTGTGGACGAATTTTTCTATTCAATATAAAGAAAAACATTTAAAATAATTTTTTCTTTTTTTAATTTTAATGCGATCACCTGCAGACTAGGTGGACCCCTGACAGTGCTGTCTGATAGTTATGCGTATATATAATTTCATAAAACTGGTTCTTCAAGTATACTCTATTGAATATTGGTAGACTATGTTACAAAATACCTGTACACTATTTACTCATGTACATAGTCTCGGAGTATATATGAAAGATTGTCGACTAACTGAAGTTCATGCTGACACAAGGGAAATTCACGGCTATTGTATGTACGGTATCGAATCATTACTTTTTATGTAATGAGTTAAAAGTGCATACGTATGAACAGTGACGTACGACTTCATACGCTTGATACATAAACAGAAAAGAGTAAAATTCAAACTGATTGCATTTCATGTTGGCGATTCTTATTAATCAAGGCTTCGTATGCTCATAATAAATCATAGAAAAATTAGTCGTATGTTGCATTTATTTCATTAATGAAGATGTTCATAGTTGCCAGGTGGACAAAAATTAGTCGTAGTTCATATTTTATTGAATTGCGTAGACAACAGCTCAATTTCAAAATATCTATTACATATTTACTTGAATTGTCTATCCATTTAAGAAAAAACGAGAAGGGCGATACTGAATATTTTAACCTAAAGGTTTTATTTTTCGGAAATCAATTTCTATGACTTACTTGTCCTTCTGTCCACCATGTTCTCCTTCACGTTTTTGTTTTTTTTCTGTTGTATCGAAAGGTTTAGCTAGATTGACTCTATCGTTTGATGATGATCGATCGCGTTGTTCAAGAGATTGTTTTTGATGATTTGAATTTTTCGCATTTAAACCTCGAAGAAGATCTTTGACTTGTCGACCATCACCCTTCACTAATGTTTCCTCTTTAAAAATGAAAGAATTTGTTTGAATGAGAAATAATAGTCTAGGAAAAATTTACGAGTTATCGGTCGTTTCTTTTCGGCTTTAGCTTCATTTGGCGGATTTTTACGATCTTTCATAACGTTACGAGAAGTATTAACACTTTTTCGTTCAAAACTCAAAAGTTCTTCACTCAAACGTGGTGATTTTCCTTTTGATTCATCATCACCCGATTGTTTCGATATAAATCGATATTGACATGACGATAATGGGTGTAGATATTGATAAATACTTGATATTCGTCGTAGTGTTAACATCGATATTCTAAAAAATAAGAGAAATACGCTAATTCGTTATTGATAAATTTATTTAGATCGGACTAATAAAGGTTTTGAGACAAAAGAAAAGTAAAGGAAAGACAACATAAAGCTATTTTAAACGAAAACAGAAAACACACGAGTTCCCATTAGGAAACAAATGCTCATATAATCATGATCGATGCAGAGTTACAAAAGAAAAAAAAGAGATTTCTTCCTTTCGATAAACAAAAACACGCATGAAATGACTAAAAGCTAGATTATTGACTAGATATTATGAGCTGTATGAAATCACGATCAATTTTTTATACGTTTGCAAATTTCACCAGTATATTCTGAACATTTTGATTTACCACCCAAATCGCCCGTAAGTGTCTAAATAGAAAAAAAGAACAATATTGCATTCATTGATTTATGAGTAATTGATAAAGGGCTAAAAAAAGTCATTTTCTGCTAACTCATGTACACAGAAGGTATCAGATATTAGTCGATAAATTTACACTCTAGACTAGAAAAATTCGGAACCAGATTGTTTTGGTGATTCTTACTTTTCTATGGTTTATTCCTGTTTAGAGAAAAATATTTCGTAATGTCTTTGTTTCATAGTAAAAAAAAAAGAGAAGGAAATTTCTAACGGTGAATAAATTTATTCTTCATAAGTTGCAGAATTCTGACAGCTTACCGGTTAAATACCAATTGTATTTCTTATTCAATAAAGCAATATAGAGGATTGACATACTTCGAAACAATTATACGTATTTATAAAACTCAATGGTGTATCTTCTACGATACTTTATATGATTGGTGACGACAGAAGCTTCGTCTATTATATATCTCTCAACAATGTTCATCTATTGCAGAAATCGCTATGAAATGTAACGAACGCGGATTATGAATAATTCACTACTAGTATTTCTAAGAATTCCACACATCTTCGAGCTTGACTTTTCACGTAATCACAACTATGATAAAATCGTAGTGTTCTCCCTATGATGTACCTTTCCATCTTTAATTGTATCAAAACAAGCTCTTTCAATACGTTCGGCTTTATCAAACATTTGTAAATGACGTAACATCATAACGCCACTTAAAAGTAATGCTGTTGGATTAGCTTTATCTTGTCCAGCAATATCAGGTGCTGTACCATGAACAGCTTCAAAAATGGCTGCTCCATTTTCACCAATATTTCCACTAGGTGTCAGACCTAATCCACCAATAAGACCAGCACAGAGATCACTTAGAATATCTCCATATAAATTTGGCATAACGAGACAATCAAATTGTGTTGGATCTTGAACCATCTATTTCAAAGGAAAAACAAAATTTCTATTCAATCTATTTCTAATCACTACAAACAAACCTTTAAACAAACTGTATCAAGATACATTTCTTCAAATTGAACTTCAGGATATTTTTCAGCAACTTCCCGTGCACATTGAAGAAATAAACCATCTGAAAGTCGCCTAAATTTATTCCAAAACACAAATAAATGGTTTCAATAATAATTATAGACGCGTCTTACATTATATTTGCTTTATGAACAACTGTTACTTTTTCTCGTTTATGTTGTTTAGCATAGAGAAATGCATATTCACATACACGTAATGATGCATGTTGAGTAATAAGTTTAATACTTTGTACAACACCTGGCACAATAGTATGTTCAATACCTGAATATTCTCCTTCAGTATTTTCACGTATTGTAACAAGATCAACATTTGTATATGGTGTTTGATAACCTAAATAAATTGAAAATAAATTCCCTTTCGACCTAAAAGAAAATCATGAAACTAACCTTGAATACTTTTACATGGTCTGACATTAGCAAATAAATTAAATTGTTTACGTAAAGCAAGATTAAGTGATTGATGTCCCTTGCCAACAGCTAGAAGCATAAAACTAAAATATTTTTATCATTCGATAAAATTATTCTCTTACGTGTTGCTAATGGGCCTTTAAGTCCAATACGATTTTTTGTTACTGATTCAATAGCATGACTAGGAATTCGAAATTTACCATCAGGCTGAAACCAGGGAAAAAATCGAATCAAAAGAAAATCGTTGAAACTATTTTCATACCGCCTTAACAGGTGTAACATCAACAGCCTCCCAATTTATTGGTACATCTGCAGCATCAAATATTTGTTGAACACTTCGTGAGATTTCCGGACCAATTCCATCACCTATTTTTTAATAAATATTTTTCAGTAAAATCTATAAAGAATATTTTATTTACCTGGTATCAAAGTAACTGTTCGCCGATTATTGGACGATGGTGTCGTCGTATCAGTGCTACAACTGTTCGTTTCAACCGATGAACTAGTAGCAAAATTGCGTCCATGATAAATTGCTAATGTTGGACGACATGTTTTGGCAAGTCGACATAATACTGCAGATGACATACTAGAATATAAAACAAAAATCTAATATCGATAATTAAGAAAATATATTAAATATAATGAAAAATAATATTAGTTTGAGTGCACACACGACTCTAGATTGTTATGGATTGTCGATGGATCGAAGAACGAATCAATAGTGAAAGCGACAGATGTCTATAGAAATTGTTATCGATATGGCAGGAGTTTCTCTTATAGCTCCTACAAGGAATCTATAGAGATTGTATTCATTATGATTTTTAGATTATGTTTCATGCAGAGCGTCATTGTCAAGAAGACCATCGAACGTTTGATTTCATAGACGAAAAGCAATTTTCGCTCGTTTGACAATGCGAAAATTGAAAACCGATGCCATTATTTTTCTTTGACTTTATTACTGAATCGATAGTAGAAAGTAGTTTCGAAGGTTTATTAGAAATATTTGACGTCTTGCTAAAGATTTTCGTATTTTTTTTTTTTTGGTAGTTTACTTATTTTAGTATTATTTACTCTTAAGTAATGAAAATAACAAGGGCAGCAATCACACGAAATGATTGAACGCGCTATATGATAACAAAAAAAAGAAAAAGAAAAAAAGAATGAAAAAATTTATCTTCGCCGAATCGATTCAGTTAACATCATTCATCGTTCCTATAACACAAGACAACAATGTATTTTTTTCTCTACCTTATTGTGCTTGCTATGATTTTTCAACGTAAAAATTAATAAAAAATAAGTTTTATTCTAATATTTGCTTTTATTGCGTTGAATCATAGGTGGTTTTAGCGTTCATCCTGGCGATCCTTTTCCAGTGGATCGCATCAAATCAAGACTTCTTACATCTGAAGATTTAATCAATGCTAATGAAATTGAAAGTCCAAATGACCGTGGATTTGGACCAATATCAGATTCATTGACTGATCCATTCGATTCTGCAAATGACATAGACGAGTTCATGGACTATGCTGTCTCAACATCTACAAAAACTACACAAACAGCGCAGTTTCATAAGAATGATTTTGGACGAAGACTTTCTACTGGAAAGTCACCGTTGTTAACAACAAAAAGTATTACAACAATAACAACAACTACTACTACTACAACTACTACTACCGTAACTACTACTACATCTCAACCCTATGATAATATGATCGATAAAAGCACAACATTATTACGGGAAACATCAACAGCATTACCTGTAAAATCATTCAGTCAAAAGGAGTAAGAAATTTTTCTTTTGTTTTTGATAAATTTATCTGACATCGTTTTTCATTCAATTGCAAGTTTAATTAGAATTGGTCGATGGAGATACATAGATCCAAAAACAAAAGAAGCTCGTTACTGGTATCAACTTGAAGGTGGTCGTATGGGTGCTGGATGGAAATTCGATAGATTTATATTTCAAGCTTATAACAATTCAGCAACTGATACTGAACCGGTCTATGCATTTCATTCCGAAATTCGAGCTGCTTGGACCAACACAATACAAATGGATCCAAGACCACCGATTATTGGAGATGATCAATGGGTGTCAGACGGTCTTCTATTTTATGCTTATAAAACACCAATGAATTCAACTGAACTTCAACCTGTCTCACGATATTGGAATAAACTGAAATCAGGCGCCACGGATGCGACTGAAACACGTGTGACATATCTGACAATTAAAACACAAGATGAAGATATTGACAGCCGATTAGAATGGTCATTTGATAAAGTACTTTTTTATGTATTACCCATTGGATATTGAAGTAGATAGATATTTGTTTGTTTGTGTTGAAATAAAAAATAAAACATGTTGAATACTAATACGATTGTCTTGCTCATCCACTCAATGATCAAAGAAAGAGAAAAAAAAGCCGAACATACAATTCGTTCGATACATATATACGAAGAGATAAACAGACAAAACGTTCATATCACTCGCCTGACCTTATGATAGAACGTATATATCAACTATGCATCGTTGTTTCCACATTGTTCTACCTGTACTCTTCGTTATTATCTCAGGTATAGACATAGCATTAAGAATATTCTATGCAATTTGAACTTTAGGTGCATTCAGTATTGCGCCTGGTGATCCGTTTTCAATTGATACCGACAATCGTTCTGAGTCTTCTGAACGGTTAACTTCGAAACATGCTTTTAATACAACACAATCGGCGATTGAATCGAAATTAATTGATAAATATCTTCTAGAAAATCAATTAACAGTCATCGATTCAAATAAAACATTCATCCATGAAAATAAACTACTACCTTCAACAACCATGGAACCTGTACGAGAAGCTTTTCGTATCCATAGAAAACAGTAAAGTTTCTCTTTTTTGTATTTCGCTATTTTTTAAATTTAGAACGCGAATTTTCTCGACGCATTTTAGTTTAACTCAAATTGCACAATGGAAATATACAGATCCTGAAACTCATCAAACTCGTTATTGGTATCATACGGTTGGCAGTCGGATGGGTGATGGGTGGATATTTGATGGTATTCTTTGTCAAGCATATACTCAAGCGAAACCTGATACAATTCCAATTCATGGTTTTCATTCGGAATCAAAAGACATTTGGTTAAATACGTTACAGACTGAATCAAAATTATTACCGATTGGAAATAATCAATGGCAATATGATGGAATCATTTTCTATGCTTATAAAACATCGATGAATTCAAGTTTATTAAAACCTGTACGAAGATATTGGAATAAAATTAATTATGGTACAGAAGATGTTAGTGAACCACGTCGATCATATTTTCGAATGGGTGATTTAACAGAAGACGATTTACCTGGATGGAGACTAGAACATCTAATTTTCTATGCTTTTCCACCTGATTTCAATGTAACTTTATTAGAAAATTGAAATGAATTTTCAAAAAGAAAAAACCAAACAAAAAAATCTTATCATCTCTATTTCTTGAAGGGTCGGAAGAAAAAAATGAAGTTTGTTTTTGCACTTTAAATGTAAGATTTGTAATCTTGGCCGGTATAAGTTGGAAAAACCACGAAGCTATGACAGAATCAGAGAAAATATTTCTCTTATCGTTAAATTGGTATATTAATGAAAGTTGGGAAATATCCTTTTTCCTTTTCTCCATGTTACAGGCAAATATCGTATTTTATGACGTTCTGTAACCGTACGGCAATTAATTTTTTAAAATTCTACTCATGAATATCAAAGTGACTCTCAAGTTATTTTATCGTCTATCATAAGAACGAATCATAGATAATAGTGTTCATCTTGTTATGATAAATCAATCGCTGAGTGTGTGTACATTATGAATGACTATTCTTACTGATAAACAGTTATATTATCTTCTTCGTCGATTCTCTAGTTCAGAAAAATATGAAATTATCAAACATAGAAGTATTTATTCGATAAAACTACTGATAAGATGTTCACATGATGATTGTTCAAAAGCGTAAAGGTACTAATTTTAAATAAATACGGCAATTCTTAAGCAATTTCGACCAAGTTAAAACACATCCACCCACGTCACTCAATCCTTGCTCGCGGATGCCGTTACAGATTTGATCGGAATCCTGTGATATCCGGGAGTCGGTTTCCGGGAGCAAGGATTCCGGCAACTATCGGCGGGAACCGATCGGCATTTTATAAATCCGACAGGATCTTACTGACCGTGAGCGCCTTGGACACATTCACTTAGATATTACATTTTATGAAAGTTAACACTGTTTTTCGCCGATATAACTAACGTATTTGGTCCGAACTGACAGCTACGGTATGGCACTTGATCATAAGTTAATTTTGATTTCAATTGTCCATCTTTTGAAATATGAAAAATTTCCGACGTTTTCCAATCAATTACTAGCCATTCATTATAATTAAACAAGCCAACGCGATATATATTATGCATAGGATCAACAGTATCAAATTGAATGCTCCATATTAGTTCAAACGTTTGCGAAGACCGAAGTGCCATATGTTTCCTATGACTTGTAAAATTTCCGATGATAAAAGCTAATGTTCCTTTATGAAAAATCATGTCATGAATTGTTTCATCAGTGTCACATAAATCTTTAGATTGATATTGATTAACTAATTTAATATCTGGTAGTAAACTCAATTCGTATACACTTGATCCTAACACGTTACTTGCTAGATACAATGATTTATCTGAACATGTACATGCAGATAAAGAATATTGATCTTTTGTTTGTATACATTCAAGAGACATCGTATTTTCATCTAACGAGAATATTTCACCTAGTGTTATGATCAAAAATTGAGACAAAGTTGATGACCAACACATATCCCATATCCAATTATGAGGCCAAGGAATAGATTTAACTAATGTTAGTTCGTGATTCAATATGGACAATCGATGATCATGATGCATCAATAAAACTTTATTATTGGACGCAAGAGGTTTATGACTTTCTGCAGAACGATTAATCACATGTATTGCAGGCATTAAATTCTCTAAATTGATATCATATTTTACACCCGTCTCTTGCATTTGTATGATGTTACGATCTATTGTCAATGGTGTTAAACTCAAACCAATAGATTTATTTTCTATTTCAATAATTTCTCTTTGAATAGATTGTATATTTAATCCTAGAGTATTTAAATTGTCAATAGTCGTATCTTGTTTTCTAATGAGTTGACCAACGAGCGTTTTCAAATGAATTATGCCATCAGATATGTTTTCTAGTTTTGACTGCATACTTTCGTAAATTATACAGCTTTGCTCATTAATAAATTCGTCTATTGCTCGATAAGATTTACGACGCCAATTCTCTAGTTGCTCATGAGTATCCACTAAAGCATCTTTCAAATTGATATGATTAAGTCGATCATTAAGTTGATTGATTTCATCTACTATTGGATTGAGTCGGCTATTCAGTAGATCGTCATGTTCGATCAAATGATCTCTACAAATATTTTGTTGGCAACAATGACATAAAGCACGAGAACTACGTTGACAATTAGCAACAGCACATGGATGAGACATCTATAAAGTAAAATAAAACATTATTGGTTTACTTATAAAATACTGAATAACAAATGGTTACGCATAGTACGTAAATTGTTCTGATTCAGTTCGTCATACAGATAGATTGCACTATATAATTTATATTCATAATATAGAGGCTTCTGGTGGGTAATGTCCAATTGACTATGAAAATAAAAGTCAACAGGAAAAAAATATAATCCTTTTTGCCCACATTACCCTTTAAATGTCAAGATGGAAAAATCACATGACGGTTGTTTATCAAAGAATAAAAAAGAAATTACCGGGCTTCAATGGTGGTAAGTGTGAAATTCACCATAGGGGGGGCTAAGATAATTGAATTTTCACGAAAAATTCCGAATATTCACTGTAGGTAAATTTACTTTCCTTGAAAATCATTTTTATAATTGTAACCATACAGACTCTTCCGTGTAATTCAAAACCCATCGGAATTTCATCTTTAGCACAGATAGACATTTAAAGAAAAAATTTTAACATTGCAATTATATTCGGTCGCTTTCTCAAACTGCATGGTCAGAGATTCTGCTATGTTATATTTAGTTTAATTGTCACTGACACAAGTACTGATTTTGTATCAGATATTTTTCTATCTGTTGTGATAGTGATTAGTACTTGCGCTTAAATTGTAAAAGTAAATAGTTTCATTCAAGTAATCCGATCTCTCTCTCTGACAAAAAAAAAGAAACAGAATATTGCCGGACACTCGTCTTGGTCAATAAAAGAACTGGTAACATATGATCACACTACGCAAGTGAATAGATAGATTATTATGTTCCAGCTCGTTTTCCTTTATCAAATTAGTAAAAAATGACCTATTTTAGTGATACACGGGTGAGTACCAGCAGGCATTAGTAGGAAAGTGTTTCATTACCATCGAACGGAAGACATAAATACTGTAACTTGAACAATCAATTGATGATATATCCAATGCTATTTCTCAAAGTACATTTTTTTAACCAAACATTTCATAAATTTCGACAGCGATGCGCCGTGCATCTCATCATGGCATTACTACCTTAGATATACACAATGGTTTGCATTATTTTTATCCTACAGAGAATACATTAGAATTTCATTTTTATGGTTGTTATAAAGAAAAGGTCTCAACAGTTATCGTTGAAAAAGAATCATTTTTGTCGTCATTTGTGTTATTCATTCTTCTATTTTAAAGTGCTAAAACGATTGCTAATGTATGTAGGCTATTAGTAAGATAACGCTCAATGATTAATACTATGAATAAGAGTATCGAATGTTCGCTTATGTTTTGGCAGAGATACACTAAATGAATTAATGTCTATGTCTAATGAACAAATGCTCTCAAACAAACTCAAATCTAATTCACCAATAATATTATTATTTTAGCTGCATTGGATGAAGTACCTCAAGGATCTATCATTCTATTTTTTTATTACCCGTGAAAATGCCAAGCTTGACAGGGTTTCCATACGTCGACTACCTTTTTTCACTAAAGGGTTTTTGATTTGGTTAGAAAATCAAGTGCAGCCTAATGCAACTATTGAAATAAGTAAAGCATATATTTACCCATTTATACTCAAATTTCAATATATAAATATCATATCTTTTGCTGTTTAAGCAAAACAACAGCAAAAATTCTTTAGAAGATACGCTAGATTTTATCTCATTTCTATACAAAACACACTCTCATATAACATTTTACTTCATCCTTTCTAAATATATATATATAGTTATTTTTATTCGTTCTGTTGTAATTGAAGCCAAAATACACGCTTAAATCTGAAATAAAAAGAATTCTTGGAAAGAAAGAAAAAAAAATCTTTTATTCACAACACCAAAAATTAACTTATGAAGAATACCTCGTCAAGTGGCATTGGCTAATGTCCTACTTTCTATGTTTTTTTTGGCACTTTTATTTTCTTATTGCACATGTTGAATTATTGACTTTAACAAATTGAACAATTTTCTCTAATAAAATGTGTTTATAATTATATTGATTTACATGCGACATGTTCTTGTGAAAATACGGTTCACTCGTCTCTTTATCGTTAAACGTTCCAGTGTGGACTAGTGACATCGTACTTGTGTTTATGATTGCATAAGAACACAAACGTATGGCGATAGTCACCGAATCGAAAGAGGAAAAAAAGAAAACAAATAACAGCTGAATAAAGAGTTTATCAACCGATCGAATGTTTAATTCAAGCTATTTATCATCAACGAAAAATTTATAATCTTCAAACTTTCCCTTGCTTTGTTATAGAAAAAATAAAAACCACTTTGCTTTTTAATCGCCATGCTGATGGCATCTCAAACAACGTTTAATACTTCAACAAATATTATGAATGGAAATGATCCAAAAAATGTTTCCGTTACAAATTATTCCGTCGAAGAAATCGGTGAGTTATCTATTTTGATGTTTTTCAGTTTCCATAAAAATATAAACGCATCAATTAGAACGTATAATCAATGATTTTTATTCGCCAACATCGCAATTAACTGTTCCACAACGTCAACAATTAAATAGTATTCTTGAATGTTTACAATATTCTCCATTAGCCTGGGATTTTTCTTGGAAATTATTAAATACAAATAAATCACCAAGTGTACAATTTTTTGGAGCTGTTGCTTTATGTAATAAAATTTCGAAGCATTTGTAAGATAGATTTATTCTATTGCTTTTTACTTAATATAACGAACGATGTAAATATTTTCTTAGATCGGAATTAGATGACAATGAAATTCAGTTATTATTTCAACAACTTATTCAACGCTTAATATTTTACACGTCAATTAATTCAAAACAGATTTCAATTAAATTAGTTGTGGCTGTAAGTGAAGATAGATTTCTTTATTTTCCGTAATCGATTGAAATATTTATTTTAGCTGGGACATTTGATATTAAATATGATGCCAGATAAATGGAAGAATGGTATAACAGCAATAATTACATTATTTACACAATCTCAAAATGAATTTTTAAAAGAATATGTATGTTAATTACTTGAGAAATATTCTTTAATTGATTCTTTTGTTTGTTTTATGCTTTCTAGCCAGAAAAAGGACATTTAATTGTTTTAAATATTTTAACTATTCTTCCTGAAGAAGTAAGTTTCTTTAGCTTTTGTCAATATGAAGATTAAAAAGAAAAAGACAAAGCATCTGCTACTGTCTTTGTCAGTGCATTTCTTTTGACCTTGGCGCGATAATGGATATATATATATATATATATATTTATATAGTCATTAGAATGTCCTTTTACAATTGGTTTGTACCTTTTTTTTCTTATCGTACACTTTGTCCGCATTAGCAATGTCTATGCCGATAGTTCTCTTTCATTACATTCAATAAGAAGTTTATTTATGGGTTCTTGTTAGGAATTATACTTGGCAGTCATCCGACGTGTTAGTAATCGAAGAATATTGATGATAATAAAAACGAAGATAATCATAGAAAAATACCGAATCTATTTGACAAGACATTTTGAACGAAATCTCAAGATAATAAACCTTTAGTCTTAATGAGCAATTACGTTGGATATATGAGCATACGAATGAAATGCGTTTTTTTTTCTACAAAGAACGAGCATATAGTGAGATATTAAAAAGCGCTCGAGTACGGTTGTTTAAGCTTTATGCATACAATCGATAATTCATTTTTAATACTACTACTACTACTCAAATTTTTGCATATGAAATTTTGAATATAAAGAAGAAATGTTTTTATTTGCCTAAACTCAATTTTGTCTCGTATCAGCGATTGGCTATAATTGATTAAAGTTTCATCTGTTAGACGCATTCGAAAAATCTCTAATTTCTATCTCATCTCGATATTGTGCAGTAGCTGTACCCCTGACCAGTGTATCAGCACTTCCTATTCTTTACAATGATAATTAATTGGCTCATCAATGTCGGTTCGGATTATACTTGAATAGGTCATCGAGTTTCTATTGTAACCAGTGAATTGATAGACTAGTAAAAATAGAACGGAAAAACTTTTTAAACTAAAAAATATTCTGTCCCACTTATTTACTAAGCTAATATAAGTGGAGAGAGTCATATATTGTATCAGTCTACGATATACATTTATTGACATTCTTTTATTTAAAAAAAAATCCCGTCTACTAGTTGATATGTTGCGTCATTTTTTCTTCTCGACATGATAGTAATATAATACCGAAGAAAAACTTACCCTTTCAGACAGCATAAGGCTTAATTTATATAAAAAAAGCTGATCTATAATGTCAGAGTAAAGATGACTACAGGGATTTCGAAGTATCTTTCATTCAGAGCAATTGCCATGTGCCAGAAATAAGAAATTTATTCTGCCTATGATTATACAAATACGATCCTATTGAAAATTAATTTTCCACAAAGTCGGATAATGATTGTTCATATCGATAAAATATGACATGTTGATCGTAATTGTATGATTGAAGTTAATAATTAACCTTAATCAAGCAGAAAACTGACTGATTGATGAAAGTATGATCCTATTCGATCATCATTCACTATTTTATCGATACGCGATACGCTGTGAAAGGCTAATTTTATTTGAATATTCCTTATTAGCTTTACTAAAACTGTTGAAATCAGGAAAAAAGGCATGTTTGAAAGCTCTAATTATTCATATCTTTTGAATTTTTGATAATATATATATATCATAAGACGTAAGTGGGTGCTCGGGTGCATTTTATTCTCTATCTAAACACTTTAGTTTTATCTGAATTGTTATCGTGCCAAAGATTTTGTATTTTAAATAAATCAAAAGATATACATCACACTAATATTTCCGACCTTAAAAATAAAAATTCTCATTAGAATCATAGACAGGAGATATTCACGATCCAGCTGTGTTAATTTCGATATCAAACTGAAATCTGTATAATTAAATTTAAAAGGCAAATTTTCGCTACACATGTCGGTCTTCAGTCATTACAAGAACGCAATAGTTTGCAGTCATACTTTTATTGTACGCATTACTTGTCACGAGACATATTTTTCATGAAAATTTCTGACAAGAAAACTAGTATTCAATTTTTGGTCAAATATTTGGCCTTCGTTTATAACAGTACTCAACTTAAATAAAGAGATTAGAACCGGAAATTGTATCCACACGCACTCGATTCAAAAGCACATGTTTCTATCTTGAAATTAGAAAAAAATGTTCTTAAAATTGGATATCTCAATCAGAAAGCATTTGCTTTTAATAAAGATTGTAACGCTCAATAGGTACCATTAAATTGTCCAATAGACATCAATTGAAATACTTTCATCGGAGCTTTCGTTAAATGCTAAATTGGAAAAATAATCTCTTGTTTTTTAGTTTTCGCGTATTGTTGTGTCTAAAGTTCAACGTGCATCAATTCGAACCGAACTCGAAAATCAATTCCCTGTTGGTAATTTTAATAAAAATTTGACGAATTTTCAAAAAAAATACTAATTTCTACATTTGAAACATAAATTTCAGTTCTCAATTATATTCAATTTATTATTTCTGCATATAATCAACCAGATATACTTGCCAAAATGTTTTCATGTTTATCAAAATGGCTTGAATTCGGTATAGCAATTATTAGAGTTGAATCGTTGTTTGATTATTTATTTAATTCTTTAAATAATGAAAATATATTTGATGATGCTTCGAATTGTATTATTGTACTTTTTACATCACCGGATGTAATGAGGTAAACTTCTTGTTTTTTTGCTTCATTTAGAATTCTTTCATAGATCTAGTTCTATATGATTTAGGTATCCAGCCATATTTTCACGTCTTTTTCCATATGTTTTACAACTTGAATCCATTCTTGACCAATCCTTAATGATTGGCGATAAAGTATGATTGAAAAACTTTTATACAGATAGAAATTTTATGTTTAGTCTTTTTAATTTTTTAAGGAAAAATCAGAATGTATAACAAAATTGATAACTCAATTTGGTGAAAACCTTGCTCAACTTATTATTCAGATGGCTATTGCACCTAATCAACAATCACAAACACTTTCCCATAGATTCTGTTGTCTGATTATGGTAAACATTCAGTTGTTTTATTTTCTTCATCAAATTTCTTTTCCTATTTAAGAAATGTACTGACATGAAAGGACAATATCCCGTTGAAGAAACATGTTCAGAATTAACATTTAGTTTTTGGTATGCATTGCAGGTAAAATTCAATAGATTGAATTCGGTTTTTCTTTTACTCGATAATCTTGTCTTTATTTGTTATTAGGAAGAAGTTACTTCAATTGATGATGAGGAACAGCGAATCATTTTATTAGGATTATTTCGTCCATACTTTGAACGTTTAATTGAAGTATTGATTTCTAAAGGACAACTTCCAGAAAATGATAGCAGTTTTACAAGTGAAGACAAAGAAACATTTCGATGTTATCGTGTTGATATAACAGATACAATGGTAAAGAAGAAAAATGTATTAGAATGCAAATATATGAGCTTTTGACTTCTAGATGTGTATGCATACTGTTCTTAGTAATCGAGCTATGGAAGGTAAATAAGAGATTTTTTCAATTTCATAAATCGAAAAATTTGTTAATAAATAAAGATTCATTTTTACTGCAAATAATTTCTCATTTTTATCAATATTTTAGTATTAGCAAATCATTTATCATTAGCTGTTGAACAAAATCAATCGTGGCAGGTTTGTATTGTTGATTGAATCTAATTGTGATCTGCTTTTTTTTTCTTTTGTTCTATTATTAGCGACAAGAATCAATAATTCAATTAGTTGGCGCCGGTTCAGAATATGTTCCACTAGATGAAAATCAAATTTTACCACGAATATTTTTACTTTTACCAAAATTAAATTTTTGTAATAGTTCAATTATAAATGCAACTCTAATGGTGCTGGGTATGTAGATTTGAATTACATATTTATTTTTTCAATATATACTTGTTTTTTTTCTCTATCTCTCTCTCTAGGACAATATAGTAGTTGGTTAGGTCATCATCAGGAAACACTGCAAAATTGTGTACATCTATGTATTAATGCTTTGTCAAATTCTGAATTAATTCAATCAGCTTCTATTGCTTTAAAAGAGCTCACTATGGAAAATCGGATGCATATGTCAAAATATCTTAATGATATATTTCCAATAATTAAAGTAGAAAATTAAACTTTAGTAACAAAAAACTTTAATTTCTATTGTTTTATAGAATGTTCTTGAGAATGCTCATGTGCAACCAAATGATCGTATTCGTTGTGTAGCTATTATCGGTTATATTCTATCAGCATATCCAGCAAAAATTGTGATCGATCATTTAAATATATTACTAGCGCCAGAAGTTAATAAATTACTAGCTTATTTATCAGAAACAAATGGTGATCAGGTAGAAATATATATATATATATATTTTTATGAAAAATAAACTTCTATTCCTATGAATTCTATGGAAATATTTCTAGAACGCAATATTACGAAAACAAAATATTTGTACGACATTAAGTTTTATTTCTGTTCTTATTACTGCTATTGGTTATTGTGGTGATCAGAGTGATGGCGATGAAAATGAACAGCAACAAGAAGCAACCGAAAATCCCAGCGAAATACCTGAAGTGGTATGATATGGAGATTTTTTCAAAATGACTAGTTTAAAATTGGATATATGTAAAATAAAAGGCCTAAATCGATTTTGATATTGAGAATATATGTTTTTTTGCTTCCAGGGAACTTTTAGTTTGAAAAGAGAATCTTTACAATTTTAGGTTCCGACTTCATAAGGTATTAGAAAGTTTCCGTATAACAGTTACCGGTCGTAAGTTTACTAAAAATCATTACAGCTTTGTAGGCAAGATTCAATTCACGCGCAGAGTTCCAATTCAAAGTCATTGCCAAATGTTTAGAAGGCTCCTTGATGTATGTAACAGTCTATTCGACTTCTATACTAAACAGGTCTCATACAATATTGACATTTCTCAGAACTAACCTGGTGAGCTTTTTATACATCTGCCATTCTTTTGTAATCTCTTAATATGACACAAATTCTCTTGAACGGACTAAAACAACATTCCTCATGAATAAACCCGCCTTATTGTTTTTTTCCGTTTTTATAGTTATGTTGTGTTTTACGAGATCTTACTCCAATTCTTCATTTGGTTCTCAAGCAGTATGCCGATGATAGTGAAGTAACAGAAGTAAGGATAAATCGAAAATATTTCTTCTTCACTTATTTATTGAACGTTCTTTTTTAATTCAAAGAAATTATGTGAAATTCTTTCTCGAACAGTAACAACATTAAGAGAGTCAATCAATCCAATACTAAATACACTTTTAGAACTTTTACAAAATATTGGGCCAAATATATTACACGCACAATTTTTAAATTTTGTTCGCAACGTATGTTGAGCTTCATTGAATAACTCATAATGTAGCCCTGCTTATTCTTTTAGACTCTTCTTCTTTTCTCACAAGATACAGATAAACAAATGTTTAATTTATTTCTTGCTGTTCTTCAAAGATTTGGATGCTTGTTTAACGGAGGTTTGAATATATTTATTCCGTTTGCTTTTTTCGTTTGCTTTTCTTATAGATTTTCCATTTATTTAGATATTCAATGGTTAAAAAATCATGTTGATATTGTAGAAGATTTTGCTAATTTTCTTATTCAAGTAAAATAAAGTTTATCGAAGAATTTGCGTTTAAATTTTTGTCATTTAGATTATTAAAAAGCTGCCAGCTGTTGTACATCATTGTCCTAATGAGGCTTTTGTTTTACTTTTTCAATTCGGTAAGTTCAATATTTAATCACAACTGTTATTCTATATTCTTGTATATATTTTCAGTTAAAACTGGTCTTCAATTGCATGAACAAACAACATTAAGAAGTATTACGATGTTTACGGTAATATGATCGAAAATAAAGGTTTTGCTATTTTGAACTAATTGTTTTTCTTTGTTATTTGTTATTTTAGTCCAATTATATTGAATATACAAAATCAAATCAACGAGCAGCTGATCTTCTAAAACAAAATGGTCTCGAAATAGTTCAGATTCTTCTTAAGGTAGGTTTTAACTGAACGGAAGTTTTGATCGAGGAAAGAATTGAGTTACTTGCATTTCGCCTTACTCTATTTTCGAAAATTTTCTATCGTGTATTCTAAAGAATCCCATAGACATGTTCAAGAAAAGCGAAACTGATCACGTGTGTTGAATATGAAGATTAAGAGGGGAAAAGTATCTTGCGCTATTCAATAGAATTTCATTGGCATCAATCATACGAAATCGAAGGTCTGATTAAATGGCTAATACATCCTTTTTGAAAACTAGACGCATTTTAAAACATGAATCAGCAAAGAAAAACTAGATAGTAAAATAAGATATGAGAAAACTTCTTGATAAGATGGGCTGACCAAATAGCAAATTTATAGTTACTGTCAACAGCAGCATGTTACAAATGAAGACGAAGAGAGCAAAATGCGTGGAAAAAAACAAGTACAATAAGCAAAGTGATGATAGAATTACAGCTGACAAGGCTTCTTCGAAGGAGCAAAGTCGTCTCAGTGATAAATCGCTTTTTAGTCGAGATTATATCTGCCAAATGAGCTATGAATTGTTCGTAAAGAATATGTGCCCGTAGCTGATCATTGTGGATTTATGGCAATATGATAATGTATACTGTGGTCTTTTCAAGAACAAAAGAAAAGCTGATTCTCGAATCTTTTATGATGCGTAGTGAGTTTTGGACGTTTCAAATCTTTAGATTTGTTCCTATTCCGAAATAAGAATACCAAATGATACACCAGTAGGCTACAGCTGCATTTTTGAACGAAAGATGAAATATTTCTCAACATCTATGAGCACTTCATGTAATTGAAAGCGATCATCTATCAGTTGAAAGATGCTTGTTGTGAGCCAATATGATCTGTGAAACGACTTTTTAAATATCGAAATTGCTATTTATTGACATCTAGTTTCGAATAAGTAGTTTATCAAAGATTTTTCACTATGACTCTATCCAGGCATTAAAAACAGGCCATTACCTATTTTTCGCAAGTAAATACATCGTTCATTGAATTCTCTTGAGCATTATCAACACGTTTACCTGCTTGTTAAATAAAATGTTGAAATTTTAGTGCATTGGTGGAGCAAGTCCGCGCCATTTGGTTGATACATTATCATTACCATTGCTTACTCTGACAAAATTATATATTGATTCTACAGTCAATTGGGTTCAGCAATGTTTAAATGATCCAAATTTTCCTACGCCATCTCCTAAACGTCATCATCGTGAAGCATTAATCAAAGCATTATCATCGTATGTATTTTATTTTTATTTTCTCGTACGTTTCTTTCAATTTCTTTTGTCAATTTAGTGAACGTACAAGTCGTGCAAATTTCAAAGATCATGTAAATACATTTTCCTCAGCATGCCGCGGCATAGAATATAGTGGGACATCATCATCAAGTAAAAATCATTCATGACAAAATAAATACAAGAAAAAATAAAACTTTAACGATCTGTATAAACATATGGGTGCTCTTCTGTTCTTTGTCATTTGTTAAACTATTTATATAAGGATGATTAGTCGTCTTTCATTTTTCAACAAGTTGATAACACTGTTTCTCAAGTGTACAGTTCTTTTTTTTCTTTTTTTTTGTCTTCTTTGTAAAAGTGAAGATATATTTTTTATTCTTCATGTGTGCTTCAAAAGATACACGCATCGGGAATTTATCGACTTAACAGTTATCTTCTTTCTTATAAGCTTTGTGTGTATTTTGAGATCATGTGTATTCTTTTCTGTTATTTACAAGACAATAACATTGATATCGGATATAATTTAATATTATTATCAAATCGTGATGAAGATTTTCGACGACCAGCTAAACAAGCTCATATTTGGAAAGATACGAAATATGTACTCGGAGGTTCGAATTTGCTCGTTTTTACTTTATAAATCGAAGCAGTAGTTTTACTTTATTAATTGAGCTAAAGATTATTTTTCATTTCTATCAAGGACAAGATCAAACGCCATCTCGTGAAGGTGGAACTTGGCTATGTTTAAATACTGTGCAAAGTAAAATCGGCGTTTTATTGAATTTAACTTCGCACTTATTCGAAGGAAAAAATATCAATGGTCAGAGTCGAGGTTTTATTGTACCAAATTACGTTAATAATCCTGAGATTAATCTTGATTTGTATATGGATGAATTGCAAAAGGTTAAAGTCAATTATACCGGTTTTAATTTTCTTGGAATCGAACGACAAATTGAGTCGAAGTGAGTCGAAAACTAATCTATTTCTTTTTGAACTCATTATAACAGATTACTAAGAAAAAAGTTGGCTCTATCAATATTCTTCGATTCAGTTTCGACTAGTGCCAACACTTTCTTTCTCCAACTAGAAGCTCGTATTATTTCTAAGAGAACAAACACTTATCTACAATACGGAAGACTAACGATTAATTAGATCGAAGTTATTTATCATGAATAAGTATTTTGACAAGGTATACAATGTCGATCTTGTCGATTTTCATGGAAAACAGACTTGTATAATGAACTTGGCTATTTTCTTGAATGATTAATGTGAAACCTTCGATTCTTTTATGACGTTATAGAAAACAATGTTGTCTTTAATAACGAGATGCAGAGTATTGTGCGAGAGTTCGATGAAAATAGATTCGAAGTTCTGCTGACTCTTTTAAAGATTCATAAGTTTTTAGTCGATTTTTTAACTTCGATTGATTTTCTACTAATAGAAAATGGCGAGCGAAATATATAAGCAATGTTTCGGCAGATTCATTACCAATTGAAATCAAAACATGTAAGTTAATATTATGTTTCTCGTTGATAAAATTTAACATAAAAAAAAAAAAATTTCTCTTCATTTTAGCACCTTTCGGTTTTAGCAATCATATATATGGCGATGAAAATGCATTTGAAAAGACTCGTCTTGGTTGTCAATTGTTTAAAACGCTTCTTAATGATTTAACTGATCATTACAAAAAACCGATTACAGATGAAAAAGAATTAATTCATCGAGCATTTTCTTTACTGAGTGATACGACACTGTAAGTTGCTGACTTGTTATAGAAAGCGGATTTTTTATTATTATTGAATGTAGTTTCCACAATGATTCAAATCTTGGTTGTGTTTATTCTCATTATACGAAAGCAAATCGTGATCAAATTTCATCAATCCATGTGAAAACCACAGAAGAAGAACCAACTTATGGAACACGGTAAAACAAAAGAAAAACTCTTGTTTTTGTTTTTATTTTCACCTAATTTTTCTATTAATAGAACATCAACTGTGTTAATTGTTCGCAATGATCAAACAGGCGTTTTCATTGAGAAAACTCTCAGCAATCTACTAGTCGACTCATCGGAATGGACAGAAAATAAATGGCATTTTAAACTGAATGACATAGATGAATCACCTGTTTTAATAAATTAATAGAAAGAGAGAAATAAGTTAAACAATCTCTCGCAAGGTTAAAAGCAAAAGAGGCAATAACACGATTTGTTTGTTATTGTGCGTATAGAAGATAATTGATTATCTTCTTCTACGCAGCAAAGATTACACGATTGAAGGAAGTAGAGAGAGAGAGAGCTGCTAGAGAAAATACAGTTGTATCATTCATTGTTCGCTTATATCTATGCAAGGTTAGTTTTTTTGCCTATTGAGAAGAATTCAGCTTATGTCATCAACTAATGATACTCATCAACATCTATTTGTTCAATCGCAACTGAAAGGTATATTGAAAAAATCGCCATCACCAAGATTTCTCGATTCATCAATAAGTTTCGAAAACGATCAATATCCTAATGTAATTCCATCGACGCCATATGAAAACGAAAAAAAAGATGACATTGACGAGATTACACCCAACAATAATAATAGTAATCATATGAGCGTACTGACCGATAATCGATCTGTTAAGAAGGATAATTCAAACTTATCTCCTATCGAACTACCATTACCAATGACGACATCCAATGAAAACTCTTGCCAATATAAAATCGATACTCGATTGATTGAAACGAATCCACCGGTTAAATCATCACGGTCATCATCGCCATCATTACATTCATCTGATGGTGAACACGAGCATCAGCAGCCACAACAACGCATTCGAACTAAGTCCAAGAAAAATTACTATCGACCATTTGTCATCGATGGTGCAGTGTCTTCATCGGCTTCATCTAGCGATAATAATGATGAAAGAAAAGCTAAACGAACTCTGATAGAATCTAAAACAGCGTTATTACAGTCCAACAAATCTCGACAGAAAGATATGCAGCTCGACGAGTTCATGCGCAAGTATCAACAACGGGGCGGTATTCATATACCGATAATTAACGAATATCATATTCACGAGCAAGAACTGATAAATCATAATAATGGAATCAACAATCATGAGTGAGTAGAATTGACTCCAAACACTTGTTTCATCTTTTTCTCTTCGTTTAAGTTTCCATTTTGCAAAACAACAAAATCCCTATGTTAATAAAAGATTAACTATGGATGATACAATAAGTTTATTAGAATCCGTCGATAATATGACTTCATCATTGAAAATGTTTTCACCATTACAATTATTATTTGATGTTGCTCGTACCAATGACTTCGATCGTCGAACGAAAATCGATCGTATTCGTCAATATGTTGAAGAACAAATTGGTATAACAGCTTTTTTAACAATATATAAATTACTTAAATCATCTCAAATACCAATCGATATACAACGAAAACCATTTTGTTACTATGCAAATTTTATTCCTCATCTATGTTGTTTAATTATGCTGGAAAGTGAACAACAACAAAATCGTTGATAGCACGAAAGAAAATACTTTTCTAAGAGAATAAATCGACTGAAAATAAATAAACTCTACTTAAGAAAATGATACGTTGTTTTTCTTTTGTATAATCATGTTCGAAGGTTGTTGCAGTAATTCGATATGAGATAAGGACAATAAGAAGACGACATATTTGAATAGCAATAATAACAGTAATTAGGTAATGAAGTATAATTATATGTTGTTGGATAAGAATATATTTGATTTAGTTTTGATGTTGACTCAACGTATTGAGATGATAATGAAAATTGATATCGAGATTCTTGTGTTTTACGATGATGTTTTCGATGAGAATATGAACGATGATGATATCGTTTACGTTTATTTCTCGATGAACTATATTGATGTTGATAATGATAGTGAAATAGATCATCATCACCGAGTAATTCACCAATCGTCGGGTTCGCTTTATTTTTATTCATTATTTCTAATGTTGAGATTTTTTTCTTGTTCGGAAATTGTTCGTGCGGGAATTTAAAACATGATGGTAAACTTTTACTTCTATATAGTTGGATTGTTTTCGATAAGGATAAAATTTTCGGCAAAGATTTACAAGCATTACACCTGTTTAATCGAGTTTTCGACATCAATAAATATTAATGGCTGATATTGACGTATGTTGATGGATGTTTGCTTATGTTGTTTATTGAATATCCTTTAATATATCGATCAGAAGGATCGTATGAAAAGTTGACTAAGACCAGTATGTGTTAGATTAAATGTATGGCAAGTCGCATATAAATTGTGATTGAAATTAATCTTAAATCAATACGATTTTCTTATAGGCAGAGAATTGTTACGTATGCTGATGCTGATGGGTTCAAGGTCGACTGCAATTAATGACCATGGATTATTAATGGAAAGGATTGAATGATAATTACGCTATAGTGCGATACTAATTGTACATAGTAACAAATTTTAAAGAGTTTTGGAAAAAATAAGCGCGATCTATGAGTTTTAGAATTTCTTATAATGATTCCTGTAAATCTATACTGAGAAAGAGGAGACGATATATGTTACTTCTTCTTAACTAAAAACTTCTAATATGACTCTTTTTTGTCGTCAACATAAAAAATCAACATCTAATGAGCGAACATTTTGTCAAACGTTGCTCAATAATGAATGTCCTATTTTAGTTAGTATTAATTTTTAGTTAAATTCTTTAACTGAAGTATCTCAAAGCAGGACTACGATATGTGCAAAGCACGCAAACGAGGTTATCGTTTACCTCCTGAGAATTACGTATATGGTATCAAGCATCCACAACAGAATGGTATTACTGGTGTAGCCGCAGGTAAATATCCAATTGATTCTTCATTCGGTTGTCCAGAATCGTTTTTTTGCAAAATAGCTCTACAACATTGTTGTACACCGATGAAGAAAATATCGAAATCAATAAGTGTTCCTAATTTCATCACAATAAATAAAAATGCTGTTCGATTAGGGCTTACAAGAGTACAAGATATACATCAATATCGGTAGAATAGACAATCAAGCGTTTTGGAATCAAGTATTCTTCACTCTTTTCCGCCTGTCGCCGTATCAGATAGAACAAATCAAAGAGAACAGATCTCTTGCTACAGCTCGATCCACAAGTTTCAGTGAAAAACAGGTTTAAATAATAGACAAAATATTCTTTTTGTACGACTTGCGATAGTGTCGATCTCATTCTATGAATTTTTACCGCGTCATTTTTCGAGAACTCGAAAAAAGTGAAAAATACTTCATTGCAAAACTTTTTTTTATCTCTGCTTCATTTGAAATATTCTTCGTTATCTTATCAGGAAAACAATGAAAAACCGGCAAATGCATGTAAATACTTGTGATTGCAAATGTTCTGAGAAAAACTCAATATCAGAGATGACTCATGGACGAATCACCGCGTACGTAAATTGTTCATTTTTCTCGATTGATAACATGTATAGAGAATGAATCAGCAGTGGCGGACAATCAATTCGTGATTTAATTGAAAATAAATATCTACATGAATGGCTGCAAAAAGCTGCCGTTCGTCATTGTAAAGAAATTCTAAGCAACAGCACTCGTGTGAGTAAAATACATTTTTTTTATCACCATTAATCAAATCTCTCGTTTATTAGAAAATGACGAAATTGGCTTCATTAAAGCAAAATTTAAGATAGAAGGGTAAATAATGTTAATTCGAAATACAGAAAATAATATATGCAAATGATCTGGCGACTGCCTGACGGCATCGAATTTCCCGTCTGAACTCGCTCAATTCTCTAATCAGTTTATTTGTTGCTGTTGTTGTTGTTGTTGTTGTTGTTCAAATCTAAATAGAAGCATGAAGAACGATAGAATAAGCAATTAACAAGAAAAAAAAAGTCACCTAGCTACTCTTCGAAATCATGATCTGGCTTTTGTTGATCATTATTTGGAAAATATTTTAATTTAGATTCATCATTGAAAGCAGCATAATCTAATTAAAAGAAAAATCTAATATAAAAATTGAAGAACTATTTATTAACTTACCATCATGAACAGAAAGATTTGTCAGTGAAAGCCATTGAGCTTTCAGATCTGCACTGATTGGTTCAAAAGAAAATAATTGTTGAAGTTGGTTTTTATGTTCTTCTTGCTGTTGTTCATCTTCAAGCATTCTATAATTCGCTTGTGGTGCACAAAAAGCATCAATCGGATAGTTTTTCAATGTATCGAACATTGTTTTCAAATTTTCGGATTCATTACAAAATATCGACGAACCAAATAGCCAAGGAGCCATTGACATTATATCAGTTCGATTTTTCATCCACACTAAATTAGGAACTTTGTATTTGCTAAGCCAAAGACTAAATATCAAATTGAAATAGGTATTATTAAAATTAAAATTAAAATTACGCTGTTATTATTAAACGAGTGCTTAGGTATTCTTGAGAATATTGAATAACATGCTGTTTGTTTGATAGAAATCGCATGGCAGGCATATTAGGATTGGTATTCACCATTTTAGTATATTGACTATCAGCATTATTAGCAGCTTGTATTAGATGATTCCAGCTAACTGGTGGCAGTTCGGAAGCTGAACCTTTCATAATAACACCTTTTGTCAACGGTCGCAATGGAGTATAAGTACAATGGCGTACCATTTCCAAATTATCTTCATCAGTAATAACACAATCAATAATTAACCGTCGAATTCTTTGAGAAATTCCAATCTCAGTTAACTCCTTTGGGTCATATGGACAAAACACTAAGCCCGTTTGAAGGCATGCTAACCATAATAAAAATCGTTCTTTCATATTATGTGGTAAAATAACGAGTACCTATTTGAAAAAGTTAATTATTTTGCATGAATTATGTAAATTTGATAACATACAGCGTGACCCTGTTTCAAATTATATTGTTTACCAGTAAGAACATTGGCCAATTGACATGATTGTTTATAGACTTCATTATATGTGAGAGCTGAATGTGCTTTACTTTTACTCTCAAACGTCCATAGAGCTGGCTTTTCTGGCTTTTGAATAGCCAAATGATTGATGACATCAGAAATAATATTTGAGCAAGTTGCTGCTCCCACTTGTTTATTATATATTTCAAAAAAATCAGCAAGCTTTGTTTCTCTTGCTTCACACGGCGATGATTGCAAAACATTAACTAATTTATTCACGATTGATGATTTTGTTGATAAACGCCGGATGAATCGAATCGTTGGCACCATTGCGTGAAATGAATAATGAAAACCTACTCAGCTTTGACCCGTTGACGAAAACGAAAATGATGAAATGAATCCGAGGAGACTCAATTTCCGACAGGGCTTTTTTTTGTTCCGATTTGAATCACGAGACTGCGCGAGTTTGTTGGAAAAAACAGAAAATTTTTTTTCGTTTGTATCCTTTTCTTTTGCGTCACTATCAATACGTATTAATCATTTGTAATTTTTCATTTGTGGCAAAATTGTATGCATACCTATGCGCAACGAAATAGAGGTGGACCTTGAAATGTTGTTTTTCTGTTTGATCATTCAAGTTTGACGAAAAATCGTAACTGAGGTATATCAAATTAGACAAGCTATTATGAAGCTTTCGTTTGACACATTGAATATATTACCTATTATTTAATAGCGTTCGAGTTTTTTCTCTAGTTTGTCTTTGTCCAAGATTGCAGTGCTAAAATAGGGCAAATTGAGTGGATCAAAGTTGAATATGATTTGTTTCGCGGAAAATATAAAATAGCTTCACTCTAAGAGGTGATTGAATCGATTTTTTTTCATTTCTTTTACTCATCACAAACGAGCCCAAAATCTTAAGCATGTGAATGAAAAGTACTTTCCCACAGGGTATGTGTGCTCGAATCTTTTAGTCATTGACACCTCTGCATTTTTTATTCCTATTCGATCGACGATAATTATATCCCCGTTGTTGTCAATAGTCAATAAAGGAGCCTAAAAAACGTTAAAAATCAAAGGTTACTATTTTTTTCACGGCAAATACTCGAAAGAAAAACCTTATAAAATACCCTTGAATTAAATTATATCGATATCCATACATTGATGTAGCGAACAAGTTATAAATCATAAAATTAAAACGTTGAAATTCTAAACTTTGGTCATGTTAATCATTTTATTATTATAAAAATAATTTCCTTTCTTTTTCTTTTAATTTTCACACTAGCATCTGTTCAAAATATGAAAAACTAAATAAACAAAACAATTATGATTGCACACGCAAAAGCAAAAACTCAATAAAATAAAATTCTAGTCTATATGTCGTCAAGTAAAATATATTTAATTAATTGTTTATTTCTCACCGGAAGCGTTTCGATACGTTGTCGAAAATGACTACCTGAAATTTGAAAACGTATTTTTAGACGACATAAACTTTTCAATGAACGTATTCGCTGTTGAAATAATGTGATTGGTGGCGTATAACCGGCTTCGATTAATAGACGAGCTAAACGCATATGTTTATTAATAATTAGCCATTGAAATAATTTTTTATCGTTTATATTAAATGATATAGTACCATAACGAATAAGATTATTGATAATTGAAGTATTCGTTTTTACGAAATCAAATGCTGTTAGATGATATTGATTGTAAATGCGTACATTTGCACCGGCTTGTTCAAGTAATAGATGTACTATATCATCATAAGAATGAAGGACAGCTAACATTAACGCTGTAGTACCATGACGATCTTGAATATCAACACTCGCACCTATTTATCAAAGGAAAAAAGTCCATAATTTTACTATAGACAGGTAATATTTTTGATCTTTTTACCATGCCCAAGAAGATATTGAACAATAATAGAACGATTTGATTTTGCTAAAACAGCATAATGAAGTGGAGTTTTACAACCAGGTAGATGTTGCTTATTGATGTTAGCATGAAAATAATTTATTAATATATCAACAATATCATATGAACCAAAATGACAAGCAGCAGCTAGAACAGACGATAGATATGGAGGAAAAAAGGGGTTTTGTTTTTATCACAATTAATTCTCTACCTAAGGGTGTTAATGGTTGATTGAAACCATCTCGGTATGAGCAATACAAAAGACTTTGATTTATTGTTGAGCTATACCGATTGGATTCAAGGATATGTCGAACTGCTGAAAGATCGTGTTGAATTATGGCAACTATTAATTGGTCATCAATATTATACTGTGTAGCTGAGCGATGAGCAGGAAGCATAACGATTTCGTTTTTTAATTAGATTTTAATATAGAAAAATAAATATTCAGGTTTACTATTTGAAGGTGATAATATATTTCATTGTGTTCTGTTTTGATAGTAGACTATATAGTAGATTTTGAATCAAAAGCAACAGGTTATCTCTAGATAGATATAACCAGCCAATCATATAAGAAGTCCATGTTTTATAACATTCCAAACGGATGCGTTGCTCTTCTTCCACTTGAGCTTATCGAAACATCAGAAGACATCTAGGAATGACGTCGAAAACTATTTCGATACATTATTATCATTCATTCGTGTGTTTTTTTTTACACGCAGATAATAGATTTTGATTAATCGGTATTGGAATAGTTGACATGCTGAGTAACGAGTCGAACAACAAAAGTAATATACGAAACAGTTGACAACAAAAATAGAGGGCTGCAGTTCAAATTGAATTTAAAAGTTAAATTGTTGGATTAAATTAAAAGTTAAATTTCAAGGCCAACGTATTTACTAGAGAGAGAGAGAGATCTAAGGTACAATGTTCAAGATTTCTCGAAATAGATTTGAATCCGCATGTAATTATTTCTTTTTATGAATTTCGATGGTTTTTCATTTTTCGTTACCAGTCGAACTACTCAAATGTGTAATAAAAATTGCGTAAGTCGGATGAGTTGTTATAGTAGTGAATCATTTAGGAGAATGGTATAAAATTAGCCGAAAGAAAAAACGTCGAAAGTAAAAAATGTCGAAAATGCTATAGATAGAGTTTAAACCCAGCTTTTCAACAATCCCATATGTGCAATCTGTAGGAGTATCCATCGTTGTATTTTTAAATGGATAGCGTATGCTCAAACTCGATTTATAGCACTTTCGACATTTTTTTCTTTCGGCCAATTCTATGCATACCATTTAGGAAGTTGATGTTGATTGTAAATAGAAAAATTGAAATTTCATAAAGCACCTGATGGCTTGATTTAGATTCGAAAGAATAAATGTTTACTCTAGCATTCTCAGCACATCTACGTTGGCATCATTTCATTTCACTAGCAGAAATAATAAACACCTTATAACTCACTGATTCAATCATACAGAACGGTTTTAGATGGCAGTAACTATCTTGGTAATTAGAAGGTAAAAAAAAATAATTAACAACAACTAGATATTTATACAATGTAAAATAAACTATTTAAAAATAGAGCTTTGCTATTTCTCGAAAAGTAAATTAGCAAGTTCCAGAGATTAATAGATAATCTATTTGCGTTGTTGAAATAGTATCAAGTTATTTTGCACCTGCACAGTATACATTTCCATTAATAAACATAACACGACATAATAGAAGCATTATAACTTTCAGCAAATTATCAAGATCATTTGCATAAGACACAAACATAATAAGAGAACTGTATGGAGCTCCATGAAAATAGCTTTAGTTACAAAGGACATCTATGGAAAATTTTATAACCCAAATTATACACGATTAATTTGAACATCGTTTTGTTTTTGATTCATATTCAATACTATAGAAAACGATTAAACCAGATAAAGAGAGTTCTGTTTGCGGTACCATATAAATCTAAAATAGGAGATTGAAAGTTTTCAATTTACTAGAAATTGAAGACGAGAAAGCGATTTTACCGAGTCATATTGTCTTGTGTTTTTTCTACGCTTAACAATATTTTTTTATATTATACGTCATTAAAAAGTTTATTCGATGTCTGATGGATATTATCTATGTTACAGTGAACTGATGTCAATAAAGGTCATTAGTCTATCTTTCTTTCTCTCTGTAAGTATCACAACCGCGTGTGTAATTACAGTAGGATATATTTTAGTGAGTGACTATAATTAACTTATCAACTATATGGTAAAGGCGACTTTGAAAGAAGAGCAAATGCTATTCTTTAAAATCCACATCATCTATATTTAGGTTAACAACAACTGTATACTCTTGTAATTATAAATCTCATGAGGATATTTATCATTTCCTGTTCTCTCTATAAATTTGCCGAACTTTTTGCGTTCAAAAATTGAAAGGTATAGATTATTTTTGAATAAAGAGTGATACAAGCAGTCTTTACATCCACAGAACTAAGTTTATCACTTTAACTGAGAAGCGTATGAGTGTCAAAAAGTCTCTTAAGCACATCCTAATTCTACTGATTGTGATATACGGTACGAAGTGTCGATTGTTCTGTGCATTACTACAAAAATTTAAATGAATCTTTTTATCATTTAAAATGTTTTAAGTCATCATTGTATTCCTTTACCGTATTCACGTATTACTAAAAGACGATATCTGTTATTCGAATTCATACTTATTGGCAAATTTCTTTTCATCTCTTAATAGAATAGAATAAGTCAAGATGAAAATAATAAACCGGCGCCATCTATAACCAGAATTTCGCTTAATTATATCGTGACACCCGTGCGGGTAATTAGTATTTTATAAATGGCTACTTGATCAATTCACGTACATTCCAAAATTCACAAAAAAAAGAAAAGTTCTTCTCGTTGCTTGTGTATTCAGTCCCGTTTATGGATACATTAAAATGAAACTTAGACGTCGACGATATATCATTGTTCTCTAGTAAACATTTGTTTTATCTTTTCGTATCTTGTTTTTCTTAAATAATCTATCCAATTTCCATCGCGAATCATTCTAATCGACTATGTCGATTTATTCTTCAGTCAATAAAATCGTCTCTACACCATTGTCATCATCAATACCAAAGTAAACTGTCCATCATCTTATATAAATAAATAAAAAAATATATATGTGCATTTGTACGATTGGAGAAAAAAAGGGGAAATTTGCCCATTTACCTACAGACCTTTTCCGACGCCTTTTTATCTTCATAAATCATTCAAAAAAAAAACATATATTTTTCTATTTTAACATATATTTTATCTTGTTTTTTCCCACCTCTTTCAGAGACAAGAAAGTTGGTTATTCAATAAATATTTGCTTTTCAATTCATGGTAAGCTTATAGGAAAGATTAAGAAAAAACTTACCCGCAATTTTTCATCTAATCCAGTTGATTGTTTGTTGCTAAATCTCAATGGATACGGAAAATACAACTGATGAAGGAAATCAATCAATATCAAAAGGATCCAATACAGCCAAATTACGTATGAAGGAACGTGGCCGTTCACTGGCAATGCCAACTAATACTGACATAAATGATCCGGAAAATTTAGATTATGAAGATATTGATGACAATCATTCACCAGGTAAATTAGAAGATGGTCAAGAAGTAGAACAAAATGATAATCCGGTGAAACATATAATTGTTGATACAAAAACATCAGAGAATATTCAAGTAAAAATATAAGATTTTTTTAAAAATTAGTGAAAGACATTATTCACTATTTTATAGGATGAAGAAGTTGAAATGTTAAATAAACCACAAGAAATAAATAATAATAATATTATTAATTCATCAGAAAATGATGCTCCAATGGCAGCAGCAACAGCAAGTGACGAAGGAGAATTAGTAAGTTAAACGTCATCTTTTAAATTTCTGAATCTTTTAATTTCTTTTTAAAGGACGAAGCCGATTTAGAAGATGGCGAAATTCATGATCCAAGTACATCAAAACAACGAACATCATTATCTGATGATCAATCATCAGAACAAAATCGTAATCGAATAAATAGCGCTATACCATCATCGCCACAAGCTAAAGTTCAATGTCGATTTTTTCTTCAAGGTCGTTGCCATTGGGGACCTAATTGCAAATTTATTCATCCAAATAATGAATCAACCAAAAGTAAAAATGAAAAACATTAACAATTGTTCTTTCTATAAATATATATGTTGCTGTTTAGATTCCACTGGATTATCGGTTGATGCTTTAGCAGCAACTAGCAATGAAGTCGTATCGCCAACATCAGCTATTGTCCCTATACCTACACCCATAGCGGCTAGCACTTGGATCTCACCACAAACTGCAGCTGCTGTACGGAGGAGTCTTTTTTTGTTTTGTTCATAAAGGGAATGGAATTGAAAATTAATCTAAGGGATGTATAGTGTCAGCTAATTGACTATCAACTCACAAGGGAAAAGTCGCGTGAGAATATAGTGGTTTTCATCACTAGTGATAAATTTGTTTATTGAGTCATGAATGTTCTATTCAATGAGTAGAGAGTTCATTTTCTAGCTGAAATCTCAACATAAGTGCATTTGTTTGCAATTCGATTATTTAGATTCAGTAGTTACAGTACATTGGCGCACACTGTTAGAAACAGTTCTTAGCTTATTTAAGTTAACGTATCAATATTTCAATGAGCAAGACACATTTCTAGATAGTCATTCTTTATTTAGGCATCTCAATTTTTTCCGAATCCAGCTCTGCGTGGTCCAACACAATCCGCTGGTTTACCATTAGTACCACCAACGGGTACTGAATCAGCATGGGAACGTGGATTACGTTCAGCTAAAACAGTATGTATTGAAATACGTTTTGTGCTTTCATATTGATCATTTTCTTGTGCTCAGCTTCGTGAACAATCGATGCGACGTAAACAACAAGATAAAGATTTTAATGATAAAAAATTCAATTTAACGATTCGAGATGCACTTGATGAAAAAGATGGTGACGATAATGTTTTAAATATTGACCGGTAAAATATTTCCTATGAGTGTTTCATACATTAATAGGTAATCGTTTCTTTTCCAGACCATCTCCAATGGATTATGATCTGAATAATTTATCGGGAACTAATTATCCTGATCAACGTGGTTATCACGATCGGTATCATGCATATAACTATCCAAATACATCTGGTAATTCTCATTATAATAATCATCATCGAACGAATAATAATTCTCGTAATAATAATAATAATAATAATAATAATAATGCATTACCACCTAATGATCATTCTGATCGTCGTTCGCGTCATGCAGATGATTATACAGATTCTCGAAATGATAATAGAAATAGAAAAGAAAATCTTTCAACAAAGCACAAGTAAGAAATCTTTTTACGAGTCAACATATTCATAATAAATATTTGTTTTTTTCTCTTTCATTAGCAAAGCAACATTGAAAAAAGATGATTCATCCTCTTTTAAACGAAATTTATCTCAACAACAGTATGCATCCGGTTCACATCATAATAATGATGTACAATCACATTTCAATCCATATAGTGGTCGACGTGGAGATGATTGGCATGATCCATGGGACAGGTATTTAAGAAAGATTTATTTAGTTATGAAATGAAAAGTTTCAGACTAATATTTGAAAACCATTAGTCAAAGGCTGTCAAGACAGTGAAATTTAAAACAATGATTGAGAACTGTGAATCATCGTGAATGTCCACTCGCAGCTCGGCTTCTTCTAAAAATTGATTTCATTATCAGAAGAATTCTCTATAATTCAAAATTTTTTAGATCAAGAAATCATGCAGGTGGTGCCGGTGCTGGTGGTGGTGGTAGTAATCGTCGTCCATCAGGTGGTGTTCGAGAGCCATCCTATTCATCGTCATCATCCGGTACATCTTCAAGGTAATTTTTCTCTCAAGTACGTGCCCTATCGGAAATTGATATTCTCGATTCAGTTCATCTCGATCAACTCATTCACGTTCTCATTCAACTTCATCGTCAAGTCGATCAAGGCAAGTTTAAATTCATACTAAAAACTACGCGTTTGCACCTGCATGAATTGAATTTTAAAAAATTTGCATTATGATTTCACGTTCGAGTTACGGTTTTAGATCGAGGTCAAGAAGTAGACCAAAACGTCGTTCACCATCGGTAACACGTGCAACAAAACCAAATTCGACGACAAAATTATCCGAGTACTTTAGCTTGTTTTTGTTTTTAAGAAAAAAAAGATACCTTGAAATTACATATTTCTTTTCATTTAAACATTTTTCTTGTTTTTTAATTAGAATGGTTAAAAATGGCAATGAAAAAAAGTCAAATAGTAATAAAAAATTAGTATCACCATCGTCAGCAGCAGCAACAACAACAACAAATAAATTTCTTCCTGGTCGACAAATTTCAAGTCATACATTAAAAAAAGCTGAAAAAAGTAGTATTACTACTGGTTCTTCGACTAATAATCATTTAAAAGATCAATATGGAAAAGATTCGGATATAAATATTAAAAAACCAACAAAAAAAGAAAATATTAGGTATGTAAAACAATAACACATTGAATAATAAAATGATTCTTCTATTTCTATTTAGTCGATCTGATAGTACAAGTTCATCATCATCGTCGGATAGTGATGCTAATCGAATTACCCATCGATCATCTAGTTCATCATCGGGCAGTTCAAGTTCAGAGAATGAAACACGAATTAAAACAAAACCAGGTATAATTTCCTATAAGATGAGTTCATAGTTTATGTGTATAAGCAATATTAATTTATAAGGTTAATGAACCACTTAATTCTGTAGATTCAAATAACCGTAATCCGATCTATGCGTGCTACTCGATATTCAGTTATGGGTATATATTTTATTTAGATAAATATTAGGATAAAAATAGCTTATCGGCACATTGATGATCAAGGATTAACAGTAGGGCAGATACTAGTTTAGATGGGTGAGAACGAACCGACATGAAACCTAACGTACTCATCGTAGTTTAACATCTCCTGCAATTTTATCCTTCGTGTACTTAAGATTTCTTAGAAAATAAACGAAGATTTGTTCCTATTAGCATTTGCAATTTAAGTCTCTCTGAAAACATATCCTCGCCAAGATTATCTCAAATAAAGTACAAGCTGTATATTGCATTTTATTTTCTTAGGATCTGGTGGAGGTAAAACAACAGTCAGTAGTAGTAGCAGTCATTCAACAAAACCAATCAATCGACAATTATCTTCATCATCTGGTGGTGGCAGTAAAAATGCAAGTACTAAGTCAAAACACGATTCTGTGAACCGTGAAGCCTCAAAAACTAAAGATTCATCGTTGACATCTGCTAAAGTAAATCAGAATTTCTTTTTTAACTTAACTCTACAAAGACTATTTATTTGTTCGATAGAAACGCCGTGATAATTCATCATCCACAGGTTCGACCAATGCAGCAAAAAAAACGAAACTAACTGCAACAGATTCTCAGAAACCATCAAGCGATGCCAACAATGAAGAAAACTCTGATTCTAGTAAAAAGAAAGAAAAACAAAAAATTTTGAAAAAACTTCAAGAAGTAGAAAAACTTATAATCCAACGGTCAACAAAAACATCATCTTGACTTAAAATAATACAACAAAACTGAACGAAATTGTAAATTTTTCTTTTCATTTGTTCGAGCCTTTGTGTGCGTGTGTGTGTGTGTGTGTGTCTGGATTGTCTCCTCTATGTATATGCATATTCGGAAAAAAGCAAAAACAAATGTATCTGTGTGTATTTCATCTCTATTCTACATTCATGGACTAAAAACAAACTTATAGACATGTTTTTTGAAACCTGAATGTAGTGTATATCTATTGTTGTTCTTCTTCGCTTTCTTTTTCTTTTATGATTTCATACGGTTATTTTTATGCAATGACAATAGAAGGAGACAGAAAAAAAATTAACATTATTTGGTCATGTATTCTTCAGATTGTTGAGCGAATTTCTCAGCAACATGTAACATGAGTTTTTATCAAAGGCAATGCAGAGGAAGATAAAAGTATATTATCATTTATTCAAGATGAAATCAATCGTATACAGAATAATACTAGATTTGTTTACTTAGTAATGTTAGCTTAAAATAGTTACAACAAACAAGAAAGTAAGATTTATTTAACTTCACAATATCTTGACGAAATGACTTGACTTGTATTTTTTTAATAAATAATCTTTTTTCGAGATATGTTCTCAAGTGTCGATGGAATATTAGCGGTAGTCAATATTATCTAACAGCATGAGGCATTCAAATGATCTTGAGTTCACCAAAATAATATAATAAATTTTTTGTCAAAATATATTAGTTAGATTATGGTCATTTTTGCCTACTGTAACAATAGTAAATAAAAAGAATTTGATTTGGAATTTGTCTTCATATAAAAAATCCTCTGTGAAAAAAAGCATACATATTAGACTGCATGTGTAACTGATATTTCAAATTTGATCATTTAAAAAAGTAATATTTATTTGCTCGAACTGATTGGACAGTGCCGTAAGATAATATGAAACAATCCACTGTAGGTCTGAAATACAAGGACAACTAACTGTAGGGTCCCTAACATTCATGCTAGTTAAAATCTTCACAAAAACTCAACCATAGCCACGATTTTCTTCCTGTTTGACGAGTCTCTTATACGCATGCCTAGAATATTTAAAGATGATCCAATAAAACAAAATGAATTCGTGTTTCGTATGAATTTATCATTGTTCATCACGTAAGAGACAAGCTGTGTTGAGGTTATGGATGAAGAACGTTCAGTACTACCCTGGAGAACTAGCGAAACAGAAAAAAACATCGACAGTTAATGACTAGATTATTCAAAGTCCTCGTCTATAATACATTTTTCTAAAATAAGAACTAATGAATGAATCTGTTTTTTCGGTAGAGTTAGGTCGCTGCACCCCTTCCTGGGTAGAATCTAACAAAAACTATAGTATTATTGATTTCATAAGCGATGCATCAAAGCATTTTAGAAAAGCTAACTATTTGTTCTTTGCATGTTAAACAACAACAAGCAATAGAGTCTTTCTTTTTCGTACGATGCATGATGTACTAAAACAAAAACGGTCTACTTGAATATGCACGTCTAATGTAAGAACCTCATTTATCATTAAAATATATTTAATATCTGTAGAATTAAATATTACCGTTTTTGATAAAAACTCGATTAAATAGGCGACTTAAAAATTCCCCTATAGTGTCGAAATAATCATAATGAGGATTGATAAAAATAATTTATTTTCCTCACGGAAGAATCATATTGATTTGAATCTCTCAAGATTGACAAACATAAGAAGATTATGATTACTAAAAATAACATTTTCTAATTAATTTCTAGATTGATGCTTTCCTACTTTCGATTATTTCTTATAAATTCTAATAAAGAAAAAAGATTACCAAATTTAATAAGAAATTCAACAAGTGGTATTTTCAAAAATAAATTGCTCGATTTGCATAAGGCTGAAGTTACTTTTTTTTCTAGATGCCACTCATCTTGATCCGTGTACAGGTTGTGAAATGCCTTGTAGAAAACATGTTTCTTATCCACAAGAAATACTTAAAAAGATTGATCAAACTAATATGAGTAATTCAGTTGAAAAACATCATCGTCATTTATGTATTGGTCAATCAATTCAACCATCGCAATGGCCAAAAGATGTTAAAGATTTACAAGGAAATTATATTAAAGAATTAAATAAAGTTCTACTAGAAAATAAAGATGCTATTGGCTATCCAATTAAATTAACATCAGCATCGATAGATTCAAAAATTCATTCAGAACAAACAGCTGACTGGTATTTATTTCCAGATCAAATTAAACTAAAAAATGTTCATGTAAATCAAATAAAAGATTTGGTTCAAAAAATATTTGTTAACGATCAATCGATTGTTAAAATAAAAGATAAAACAAAATCTATTGAAGAACAACTCCAACAAAATTCGGATTTATCTGTTTCTTATGATAATATTAAATTTGAAAGGCTACATGGCCTGTGGATACTTGTTTGTTGTCATTATCAACGTGATCAACGATGCGGTATATTATATTAATTTTAATAGATAATAAAACAAGCCTGCGACATTCAAATTCTGGATTTTTATTATGAGAATGTAGAATAGTATATGGCCATTATGAAATTTCCTTAGCCTATGTGATTATATTCTCTGCATAGTCTAGTCTGAATCAGCTATCAGGCATTGCACGTAAGCCACGACCGTTTTCAGTAGAACCTGGCTCAATCAATCTCACGGATCCGACTGATATTTTTACAATAGATGCCTACATTCAAGCTAGGAATAAGACCTAAAATTGCAGCTCAAACAGATGAACCGTTCTCGAGATATATGACTTCAAAGTATGGGTACTCGATCAAAATTAGACGTTTTCTTATTGCAGTACTTTTCAGCATATTTTCATTTTCTCTCAAGTCATAAGAGATATCACTGAGATTTTTTTCACCAAAGATAGTATCGATTACGGGCTATCTTTTCATAGCCATAGAAGTACTACATTCAGGAATAATTTTTGATTGACACCATATTTGATTTTCAGAAAGTATGCCCACGTATTTTGGGCAACGTAGTCGAACCAGTGAGATCGTATCCACTGAAAGTAATCTCATACGAAAGAGCACATCAAAACGCATCGAGTGATGTTTTCAAAAGTTTGCCAAATTAAATTTTGGCTTAGAAAAAATCTTAACGTTTTCATTAAAAATTTCCATCTGTTAAAAATTGATTTATCCGATATTTTGATTGTTTCATCACGAACAACTAGCGTTTTCGAGATACTAGCTTCATAGTTTGATAGTACTTAAGATTCTCTACACATTCATATACGAACATATTGTGTTGCATCCTTTCGTTAAAAAATTCTAGTACAATGATGATGTTTTTCTCCTCAAATTCTTCCAATTAGAATTTCTGTATTCTTTTTTTTTCAGTTTCTGATTCCTATTTGAATCAAAAACACAAATTACCTCAAAATCAAATGCATACCGTAATATAGCGTGAAATATTCTATCATTTTACACACTAGAAACTGAATTGTGATACATTAAAAATATCGACTAAGGCAAATTTCTCGGCGCAGAAATGCAAATAGCATACACAAATATTTCAGACAAATTCGATCAGTGTGATGCAAGATATCAATTGTTGAGTATCTTCAATCGCATAATCATATTCAGAATTAAAATATATCGATTTCTTCACAAAGATGAAAAAGTTAGCGATATGTAGATACAACAGAATGAGATAGAAACATGAGAGAAGTATGTTAAAAATCTGCTATAAAACTGTATCGCGCCGTACTGGGAAGCATTTGTCTTTAAATAACTATTGTTTATATTAAGAATGTTGAATATTGTTTTGAGGCCAATAAAGGTAACATGATATTGGAGTTATTCGAGTCAAGATTCGGTCTGTGACGTGTGTTGGGTCTATTTCAGGTTGTATTGAACGGAGAATTTCCTCCTATATAGATCGGGAATTAAATTCAATGCAGGTCATAGGGCAGAAAATGGGATTGATTCAAGAAATACTCATGTTTCCCCATTGAACTCCTAATACATTAAAACTATTATCATCTCGAATTCGTTTTGAGACCTGTTTTGGATCTAAAGATGTTATTAGCCGATGTAGAATTTCATTTTCAACCGTATGATATCATTTTAGATGGGATCATCAGACAAAAATTATGAGTCGGGTGGATACCTGAATGTGGATATATATGGTTGTGAGTGCGGTGAGATGTGCGGTCACCATTGATTATTTACCATACTTTCCGACTTATTGCAAAATTTGTGGGCATTACTTTTTCATTCCCAAGATGAGCCGGTCTCATCCACGGTCATACTCAGATATATATACACGCCCAGGTAGGGGTGGGCCATTGTTTTAACGGAACTTAATTAATGACTTTCATTAATTAATGTCTATTAATTGTTAATGTTTTCATGAAAACATGAATTATTCATATTAGTGAATTAGATTTTTCTAAGGAAAGATTATCTACTATTTTGGTGAAAACATTAACATTAATATTAATGAATTAAGTTTTTCTCAGAAAAAATTAACATTAATTAAATATTAATGTTAATGACTCGCCCCTACGCCCAGGTATCCACCAAACTCATCATTTTTTTGTCTGATGATTGCATGTAAAATGATACTGTGCGGTAGGAAATGAAATTCTATATCGAATAAAGACAGTTTCAGATCCAACACAGGTCTCAAAGGGAATTCGGACTGAAAATAGTGTTTATGTATTATCTGTGCAATAGGGAAAGTGTGTATTTCTTGAATAAACCCCCATTTTCTGCCCCGATATAACATGCCCCTCTCCCGAATTTATTCCTACTCGCTAGCGGGAGAAATTCTCTATCGAACACGACCTATTGTAGACCCAACACAGATCAGAGAGCAAATCGAGACTGGAATTATTAGAATATTGTGCTCACTTAACGTACGTTCTTTTGATTTGTCAGTTGAAGCGGACGTCCGGTAATATGTTTTACTTTTAATCGATGTTGAAGAAACCGTTGCTTTAAGATTAATAGGCTATTTGTGCTCAAACTTTGAATATTTCAAATATTTCAGCTAATATAATTGAAAATGCGGTTTTTGTAATTCTAAATTTGTATCACTTACTTCGTAGGACAAGGTCTCAATTAACATCTTATTATCTTTTAACGATGGAGTCAGTTTTATTCACGAGATTCTGTTGGCATCTGCTTATTTTTAAATCTATAGAATAAATACGCCTATTGACGAACGCATGATGTATCTATCGAGTGAATGTTCTCTACATGAAAAAATATAGGTTCTTGTAGTTTCTACACATCTCAAAGTAGATATAATAATGCATCCTCCACCGAGCCTTTTTTGTATAGTATTTCTTCTGGCTTTAACAATTGATTGTCGGACGCTGTATAATTAATTAATTTAAAGAATAGTATGGTGCCTTGTTAAGTACAAATTCGTGTTATTCACAGATTAAACTAAGGATGATATGAAATTTTTGAATGCAGTTTAATTCTTGATCGATCAGCACCGTTTATTGATATTAGAAACGCCTTTCTCGCAAAAAATAAGGTGTCAGCGTCTTCATTTCTCTTGAAACGTCATAATAAAATTCAAGTTTTCGTGCCATTTATTTTTACTATCTATGAATGTTTTAGGTTGCTTCTATAGATATCGATTTGATATAAGATGAAGTGACACTGGTCATTGCTTATACATAGACCCTAATGATTCTTTCCACATAGTTAAGAAGAGATAAAGAAAATCATCATCTTACAATCGTGTTGCACAATTTCATTCGATTCAACATTTTGAATAATTTCCATACGGTGATCGTCTTTGTACAATCCATCGCATGGAAATGCAGGCAATGAGAGGACTTTAAGAATCAACAGGTTAAGCATTGAACCCTTTTTCTGCCGTCGATTTCAATGAAATCCAAACCGAGAAGAGTCGTGACAGAAGCAATATAAATAAATTGCTCATTTGATTAGGTCACGATAGAGAAGATGAACGGCTCCAGAAACATCAGCATCTATCAAGGTTTCAAAAAATTAATCATTAATAAAAAATTTTAGTTATTTATTGCCGTTTTTGATAGTTTTATAAATTTCTCGTTCTAGCTTTTTAATGTATCACAATTCAGTTTCTAGTGTGTAAAATGATAGAATATTTCACGCTATATTACGGTATGCATTTGATTTTGAGGTAATTTGTGTTTTTGATTCAAATAGGAATCAGAAACTGAAAAAAAAAGAATACAGAAATTCTAATTGGAAGAATTTGAGGAGAAAAACATCATCATTGTACTAGAATTTTTTAACGAAAGGATGCAACACAATATGTTCGTATATGAATGTGTAGAGAATCTTAAGTACTATCAAACTATGAAGCTAGTTTCTCGAAAACGCTAGTTGTTCGTGATGAAACAATCAAAATATCGGATAAATCAATTTTTAACAGATGGAAATTTTTAATGAAAACGTTAAGATTTTTTCTAAGCCAAAATTTAATTTGGCAAACTTTTGAAAACATCACTCGATGCGTTTTGATGTGCTCTTTCGTATGAGATTACTTTCAGTGGATACGATCTCACTGGTTCGACTACGTTGCCCAAAATACGTGGGCATACTTTCTGAAAATCAAATATGGTGTCAATCAAAAATTATTCCTGAATGTAGTACTTCTATGGCTATGAAAAGATAGCCCGTAATCGATACTATCTTTGGTGAAAAAAATCTCAGTGATATCTCTTATAAATTGAGAGAAAATGAAAATATGCTGAAAAGTACTGCAATAAGAAAACGTCTAATTTTGATCGAGTACCCATACTTTGAAGTCATATATCTCGAGAACGGTTCATCTGTTTGAGCTGCAATTTTAGGTCTTATTCCTAGCTTGAATGTAGGCATCTATTGTAAAAATATCAGTCGGATCCGTGAGATTGATTGAGCCAGGTTCTACTGAAAACGGTCGTGGCTTACGTGCAATGCCTCCTATGGACAGCCTTCAAACAATTTGTTCGAGTACCTTTCATGAACTGGAAAATCATACTAGAAATCATTTGTAGTTAGTATTTTGTGCATGAAAATGCTCAGATATTGTGCAGGTAGTCACATAGTAGGCATAGGTAAAAAAAAAGCCCTTAGTAGACGAACGACTAGTTCAAAAGGAGCTGAATATCAATGAATGGCACCCCTTGAAAGGGTATGGGGGCAAATCAGCGAAAACAATTTTAGCGAAAATTTTTGAGCACAGAGATATTCGCTGAAGATGTTTTTCGCTGTTATAATTTTCGCGCTTTTGCTTCGCTCAATGGACATCATATCCTATCAAATAGTTACTCATTATGAAAATGTAATATACATCTATTTATATATTTTCCTTAAGACATAAAGGGTAGCATAATGAAAAAAAACGATTAATTTTATAGTGAATTAATAATGTCAGTATCTGATGAATATCAAATTATGATATAATATTGTTAAATAATCTATAATAATGTGAACTTTAATCTTCGTTGATGGATTTCAGCGGGAAACAAGCTTGAACACGCAAGAACAGAATTAAGACGGCATCAATCTCTTATATCGTTATTGTAGTTATTACTGTGTAGACAAAACTAATAAACAAATCTATTGGACTGTTATACAGTGAGAAAAAAGAATATATACAGTTCTTTCGGGATTGCCAAGACAAGTATAGGTACCAATACAAAAGAAGAAAAGAAAATGTTTGCCAGTATTCTATAGTCGTTAATATAGAATTCTGACTTAAAACTACAAATGCATATTGAAAAGATTATCTTCTATAGGCATTATTTTTTTACATGCTAGAGGCAGATATTAATGACGTTCAAGCCTATTACAAAACTCGTCATGTTTCCTGCTAATATAGTTTTCCCGTAGGAGTTTCTTAATTAATATTTCCGATTTATTTACATCAATTTAAAAAATTTAATTATCTATTCTTTTTTTTGTCTACTTTTAGGTGTCATTGGACCAATTTTAGTTGGCGAAATAGAAAAATTTGTTCGTGCAACAAATCGCACTGATGATGTTACTTGCTTGAAAATAAGTCATGTCGGTAAGCTTATAACTCTCCGTCAACTATTCATTTCCTATTTTCATAATAAACATTACAATGAAAATCTTATTATTTATATCTAGGCGGGCATAAATTTGCTGGCAATGTAATTATTTATCCATCGGGTGTATGGTACGGTCGAGTGTTGACATGTCATATTCCACTAATAATTAATGCTTATGCATCATCGTCAAGCGATTTAAAAGACAAATTAAAGCCTCTTTTGCGTGGACATTTACAAACTGTATCGTAGTTGATAAGCAAAACGAAACTTCTAACATATTCGTTTAATTTTAATTGTATATTTTGTCTTTTCTATCGGAGATAATAAATGATTTATGAATTGCCTATCCAATCTTATATATATCCGTGCAAACATTTATTGATAAACAATATACACATCCTCGTATGGCACGTAAAGATCGATTAAGATATGAAGGTTTCTTTCATGTAATTGCACTCGCACAAGAAGAGCTTTCCCTTATGGCTTGACGGATATCGTACTATTTTTCTTATTATATAGCATAACAATCAGTTATGCATTATTTGAACAGAGTTATTCTCAAGTATGTTTGTTTTGTAAATGATAACTAATCAACTGCCATAAGAAACAGTAGATGAAGAAACTTTATCAACTTAGCGATTGTTTTATTGTTAAAAACGGGTCATATTTTGGATTCTCGAATATTATCGCGAGTGCAAAGAAATATTTTCCGCTTCAGCCAGATTATTAATCATATTGAATTATCTAACATACAATGAAATTTTCAGCTTCAAATCTATTTTGTTTCGCTCGTGTTCATCGGAAATATGATTCTTTTAACTGATATAAAAGATACACATTTACTATTACAATACGAGAAGCCTCTAACGAGAGAAGGTCCCTGAATGTCTCCGGGATTTTAAGCAAAAGTAAATGGATGTGCCATGTCAAGTATCGGTATCTCAAATATATACAAATTAGCTGCCCAGAGCAAACGCATCAAAAAATTTAAGTGAACAAATTTTTTAATACCCTGAGGGGTACCACCGACGAATATTTTAAATGACAAAGTACTGGTGGCATTCCTCAGGGTATAAAAAAATTTGTTCACTTTAATTTTTTGATTTGTTTGCTCTGGGCAGCTAATTTGTGTATATTTGAGATACCAATATTTGACCTGACACATCCATTTACTTTAGGTTAAAATCCCAGAGGCGCACTCAAGGACCTTTCCTCGTAAGTCATTTTTGAAGGACAGAAAGCATTTCGGATCTACAACAAAATCAATGAGTCTAGATGTTCTTTTGTTTGTCTGCGTACACCAAAAACAACAGTAGCAAAATATTTATCAATCTAACGTTACGAGTTTCTATACAACTCACATACCAAGACCGGAGGGAATTTTCTTTTTTCACAGAAATATTTTGAGTTAGTATTGATCGATAAACTATAATCTATCCTAGTAGCTTTTCGTAAGAAAGCAATTCATCAGCTAAAAGCGGCTTTTCATGAGACTTTTGTAATAATCATATCGTGTTTCTTGTGATGTCAGTATTTATGTTTTAATTATTGTGTTTCATTCACATTACCTTGATATTCTATCGTAAAGTTTTTTTCTTTCTTTCTTAATAATTTCATTTTTCCGTACGACTATTTTCTTTCGTCTTAGTTTTTTTAATTATTAAAGACGAAGAAGAACAGCAACAACAACAACAATGAAGGCAAAAAAGGGGAAAGAGAAAAGAGAATTTGATCGATATAATAAAAATAGAAAAAAATCTCCTGTCTTTCTTCTTCTTCGATTTCTTTTGCATTCAGGAAAACCTTTGCAAATAAAATAATCAATCAAGATACACCAGCATCAAATTATTATACTCTATGATTCATCCTATTAAGAGTTTGTATTGACGAGAAAATAGTGAAAACATAAGAGAGACACATGTTTAGAAATACATTCATATGTAGATTGACTTTTATTGCTTTTCTTCATCATTATTACCGTTGATGCGACCGGAATTTCATAGTGACCTAGTTAAATAGGAACGGTAATATTACGATTGAATTAGATCATAATTGAATTCTCTTTGTGTTTTATTAATAGATTTTCCCTAAGGACGTACACTTGTCTCATTTTTCTTTTTCCTCTTTCTTTCTCAATATGAATTTTTGTTGTTACTGTAAAATCACCAGTAACTCCTGAGTGAGCACCCTGTATGATTTAATCCATGTGTTATTGCTTAATTCTATTGTAAGTTTATTAACGTATAAGCAACAGTCGGTGTGCTGGCTCGGCTACGAAAGACTCGATGGCAAGCAGATAATTCTATCTAAGTTTGAATGTTACCAACTGCTTATAATCATACACTCGGATTTATTTCTTCTCTTCTAATGTCATGATTCTTCATACCTATCCATCTTCTCGCCCATGCGCATATTTCTATCCATCTTCTTGCCCATATAAATATCTCTATCCATCTTCTCGCCCATGTACATATCTCTGTCTTACGTTTCTGTTTTCAGGCATGTTACAACGGGTAATAATTAATGAAAGTTTTCGGTGACATTTGCAATTTAGGATTTGATCTTTCCTTTGTCTAGAAGAATGCAATTTTTTCAAACATGTGTATTTCATTTTGCTTTTGCTTTTAATTTATATCATTTAACTATCTCTTTGATTTTCCTTGTCTTTTTTGCTTTCATTATTAGCTTTATAACTACACCGACAGCCGTTTCTCATTGATCATCACCCCTGAGAATCATTAAACTAGTTTGTGTCTATTTCTTTTTTAGACTCCGCCACATGTCATTATTAAAAATAAGCAAATACGATATATAAATTATTGGAAAATTGAAAATTCACAAAGAACACTACTTATACAATTATTATTATTATAATTAACTTCAATCGAATGTAGTAGTGACGACAAATCAAGCGAAAATAGAGTGAACCTGTCGAGATAAGAATTATATAAAAATGCTGATATATCGACTAGTCTATATCTGTTGTTATTTGCATTTATTAATTCCGTTGATTAATTTTACTCTAGCTGATTATACATTATTTCAAGAAGAAACACGTTTAATACGTAAGCTTTTAAATGAATCAACGTATTTAAAAAAAGTTCGCCCATTACAAGAAGTCGTTGTTGATATTCGTTTTATATTCAATCAAATTATATCAATGGTTGAAAAAGAACAAATTATTGTGACAAATTGTTTTGTTGATCAAAAATGGACAGGTACGGAAAATAAAACTATAGGAATTTTCTTTCAAATAAAAATCTTCAAAAAAAAATCTACAGATCCACGGCTTGTTTGGAATCCAGTCGAATTTAAAAATATAACTTGGATTCGAATAGCAGCAACATCTGTCTGGTACTATTTTATATATTCTAGTATTTCTTTGTTTTTTTTTGCAATTTCGAAACTATTTTGTTTAGGTATCCCGATACATTTTTATACAATACAGCTGATAATGCTGGTTTTCTCCTTCCACAAGATTCACAAAATATGATTGTGAGTTTCAATGGAACAGTATTTTGGCCACTACCGCTTGCCCAATTACGAACACGTTGCCGAATGACGATTAAACATTTTCCTTTTGGTAATAAATTCTAAACTATTGATTGCCATACAAAAACAAAAGAAATCGACTGACATAAATCTTTGAAGAAAAGAAAAATAGAACCTATTGGAGTCTGAGTCTAATACCAATGCCTTGCATGGCACAGCATGATCGCAAATCTATATTAAAGAAAACAAAAACGAGCATAGTTATGCATAGATCACATCTAGTTAAAATTTTTCTACAAATAAGTGTCTTGCTTGTTTGTGGAATATGATCTATAAAGAATATTGAAGTATGTTAGTTGACAACGTAGATATCTTCAACAAGCATGACTATAGAAGTGTGACGCATTGTGACAGATAGAATCATAGAGGCGTCACAAATCATGACACGCTTTGTCGATTGAAGATTACATATTGTAAATAAAAATCATATCTTGTTCTAATACACGAACTAAGACAAATGATAATCAATAAGAGTATACATGAGAAAACTAGTTATATTCTATTATTCGAAAAACAAAAACAAAAACAAAGAAAAAGTTTATATTTTCTCTCATATTATTATGGATTTTTGTTTTTGACATCTAGATGAACAAACTTGTGATATGATATTTGGTTCATGGAGTCATACAAGTTCTTTAATACATTATCAATTTTGGGAGAATAAACCAGAAATACCACAATACGTACCCAATAATGAATGGAAATTGTTAGCTATCACACAATCGATTAAAACCGTTGATTATCCAAATTGGGTTGAACCTGATACATTCTATGAAGTTAATTTTACAATTTTAATTGTACGAAAACCTTTACAAGCTATTTATAATACTGTTGTACCAGCATTAATGTTAACGACTTTAACTCTTGTCTCATTTTTTGTGAGTAATAAAATATTAAGAAAACAATCACAGAAAACAACAACTTTTTTTGATTTTATTTAAGATTCCTTTTGCTCAAGAAATGCAAATAGGCATTAGTATTATGTTAGCTTATTCCGTATTCAGTTTACGTCTATCAGAAGATGTACCGTCGCAAAGTGATAGTGTGCATTTGATCAGTTTATATTTAACTATATGCATGTTGATTTCATTATTGGCTATGACTTGGTTTGCTATTGCTAATAAATTACGTGAAAAGAAACGGCTGCCATATTGGCTTCGGTGGTTCGTACTGAATTATCTATCTTGGCTTGTATTTGCTAGAAGTATGCATCAAAAAGCCGTACGTGCTGTGGAACTTGAAGAACTGAAAAGTGCTGCTTCTCGACCATCGATAGGTGTTACTAATCTAGCACCACAAACAACAACAAATTCCAATAATGATGGTTCGGAACGAGATCCCGAATCAAGTAGAATTTCAGCAACAGCTCCAATTCTATCAATTAACAAATCTCCATCATCGAACGAACAAACTACTCTTTTAACGCTACCTTTACAATCGAATATATCGCCCAGTAATGAAACAAATATTTCGGCTCCAAATTCACCATCATTAGTATGGATTCGACGACGATTATCAAATATTTCACTATCACCATCAAAAAATGAACGCATACGAAAATCATCTATTCATACGCAAAATAAATCTCGACAGTCTCAGTTAACGAAATTAGTCAGTCAAACAACAACCAAAAATCGAGAAAGTCTATACGCATTGCATATTATTAATCGATTCATTTTTCTTATCTTTTTGCTAACTGTTATCATTATTAATATTTATACATGGTTTTTTTATGCACGAACCGTTCGAACAAAATTACTGGATGAAAATGCTTCATGGTATTGTTATGATGAATCTCGTCTTGAAATTGTTAATTGTAGTCATAAGAATGTGCATTGAAGTGTAAAAGTTTATTTTTTTTTTGAATAAAAATGCTACTTCCAATAAATTTTCCTATGACCAAATCGAAAATCTCTAACAAAAAACAACGATTTAAGGATTAATTATCGAATTCATCTTCTGAATTCTACAGTTATAGGCGATAATTCACAGCATCGAATTCGTAATCGAAACACTGAACGTACGGTTTGTTAAAAATAAATTAAACTGTAGAAATTTTACACTTAAAAACTCTTCTACTTGAAAATAATTTTAACTAAATGATTTGAATATGAAATTTATTCATTCTCAGTATCTAACAAATGTGTTACGTGCGTCAACAGTATCAACAGCAAAAGAAGAAACATTGACATAACACTCGTCCTAATCAATATTTATATCCGCAATTTAGACCTGGTTCACATCACATGATTACTTAAATTCAACGGAAGTACTATACAATATTGTCTATATGATAGAGTGGTAACAATCGTAGCGAGAGAGAAAAAATTTTACTTTTCAAAGTTGTGACTCACAACTTGTGACTTTCTTTTAGTATGTTTGTTTTGTTTTGAATGCTCTTTATATTTGTATTCAATTTTTATAAACTCTTAAATAGACATATTTTAAAGAGAAAGAGACACATTCCTACGTTTTGATATTCATTTTCTCCTTTGTAAAGATAAATATGAATATTATTTGCTGCTCACCTACGTCGATTATCATTAAAAACCCTGTGTCTTTGTCAACAGAGATAAAGAATTTTATAACCATATTCCCTCAAAAGAACCACAGATAACTGTATTTCTTTTTTTTTTACAAAGATACTACTTTTTTGCTATGGCATGTTGATAAATAAAAGGGAATCTTCTTTCTTTTTCTTTCAAAAGAAGCTAAGGAATGTTAGATAGAAAGTAAAATGCGACCGAAACCATCATAACACTAGAGTCATTGAAGCAAACACAGAAAACTTAAACAATTGAAATAAAATCATTTATTGTTGCTTTTTTTTTAGATTCTAAAAGTCATAATCACTTGTCATGAATCCATCAAATATGTATAACAATTACGAACAACTTCAGAGTACTTCGTCACGTAGTAGCGGTATTCATACGGAAGAAAGTTTTGTTGGGTCAGGAGTAGGTACAACAGCATATCGATCAGCAATGGGCCCCCGTGTAACCAGTAGTCAACGATCGCGTGCAACAGGTTTCGGTAGTGGTATTTCAAGAATTCAACAAAGTTCTTTATCGTCTGTATCTGGTAGCAATTTTGGACAAGGTCTAGCTTCGTTAGTAAACGTTGCTGGTGTGGCTATTCGTGGTAGTCGATCTGCTACTTATGCCAGTATTACTGATGCGGCAAGTCTTCAAATTCAATCAACGCGACTTCGTGAAAAGCGTGATCTTGTATTTTTAAATGATAAATTTGCACAATATGTAGAGAAAGTTCGATATTTGGAAGCACATAATCGAAAATTAGCTATGGAATTGAATTATTTACAGAATCGTTCCGGACAGTAAGAGGAACACGATCAAAATGGATTTAAAATGTTCATATGTTTCTTTTTGTTTTGCAATTTAGAGGTTCAACACACCTCAAAGTAATGTACGAAACTGAAATTCAGGAAGCAACAAAACTTGTTGAAGATTCAAAACGTATGGCGGGTGACGCACATTCGAAAATAGTCGAAGCTGAAGAAGAATTGAAACGTCAAAAGGCACGATTTACCTGCTTATCAACATCAAGAGCAGATCAAAAAGAGTTTCATGATCTTCTAGAACGATATGTTGAGAATCAAGGTGTAAGTTAATACTTTCTTTTTATTGAGATCAGTTCTCTCTAAAAGAAAAAAAAACAATTTCTCTTATCTAGCACATAGCTTTATTTCGTCGTCGCGTAGCTGATCTCGAAGATGAAATACGATTGTATAAAGTTGAAGGTCAACGTTTAACATCAGAACTATCAAGTGTTCAAAATCAAATTCGAAGTGAACTATCGTTGAGATCTACATGTGACATGGACCGAGCTTCTCTTAACGAACAATTCATTATACTTAAGGAAACACGTAAGATTTATTTTCAAACTTTTCATTATTATTTCTTTTTTGAATTATTTAGACGAGGCTCAGTTAGCTGAACTTCGTTCTAAACTTGTATCCGTTGATCTTGATCCATCGAAATTCTTCCGTAATGAATTGGCTATGGCCATACGTGAAATTCGTAAAGAATATGATTCACTCGTAGAAAGTCAACGTAGTGAATTACAAGCTCGTTATTCTATATTAATTAATGATATCTCTGTTCAAAGTCAACGAAGCGATTCAACCTATGCATTAACGGGAGAACACTACCGAGAAGTTGAACGTATGCGTGCTGAATTATTAGCCGCACAAAATCAAACAAGTTACTTTCGTTCTAAAGTTCAACAACTTCAAAATCTTGTGAGTGATTTACAATTAAAAATCAAAGCATTCAAAGAATCAAGTAAATATATTTCAAAAATCAAAAAACCCTTCTCTTATCTATTTTTCTATATTAAGGTGCTTTTGCTGCAAGCAGAATCGAACGAGAAATTAATGACGCAGCTGCCTATTTATCACATATTGAAGACAATTATAAGAAAGTCATGGCATTGAAAACAACACTTGAACAAGAAATTGCAACTTATAGACTCTATCTCGAAAGTAAAATATTTCAGCATTCTTTTTCTTCTTTCCTTTAATGAATTAACATGTTGTGTCATAGGTGCCGACGGTCTTCGAGGTTGTGTTGATCGAATTGTACAAAGTGCCGAACAAAAAATTTACGAACAACCCAGTGGTAGTAATTATGCCTATGCTAGTCAAGGACAAGACTTAGTAAGCGGTGCTTCAACTACTGATCCTGGTTCATCTGCTTCCAATTATGTTTCGGCGGGTACAAGAACGAGTACGGGTTTTAGTAATCTTGGTAAACAATCAGCTACTGTACCAAGTAGATCTGAAGTATATTCAAGTAATGGATTAGTAGGACAAAGCAATAGTCAAGCATCTAGAGCAAGTGAATCGGAGCATAGCAATAGTCAAGCATCTAGGGCTAGTGCATCGGAGTATAGCGTACCAGCTTCACATAAAACTCGTGAAAATATATTACAAGGTTATGCCGCTGCACGACAATATACAAAACCAGCGGGTATATTACGTAATAGTGCGTCATCATCCCAAGAAAATTTATCACAATATATGGGACCAAGAGAGGCTGCAAAGCATCGTAGTTTATTAGGTGAAGGTGCATCGACATCATGTGGAAGTGTATCATTAGAAAATAGTCTGAATGAACAGTGACAAGACAGACATTTCTAAAGACTGGAAAATAGACCTCAAATTTCAAAGTTTTACCATTAATTGGTTAGTTTTTATTATGAATGTGATAAAGTTATTCTACATAAATCGTATCGATATTGATAAAAAATGAATTTCTTAGATTGTGTTTCTTTTTTCTAATTGAAAAATAAAATAAATTTAAAAAGAATTCGATTTTGTTCTGTTCAAATAAACACCAATCGTTCAGAGGCAGACGAACATGTGTTTGTTCTCAATAATAATTTAGCTCGAATTCTACAATTTTCGATTCAATAGATTACTCACGGTACAATCAAAGTCAGTGACAAGGTTAGGCCATTTTCAAAACAACAAAACTCGTCATCAACAATTATAACGCATATTTCGTTTGATAACAAATATTTAAGATAAGCACTTGCGGTTTCAATATGCAGTTTCAGTAGAAGAATTTCACTTTACTTTCTCGTCATTGATTTTTACATTTAATATACGTAAAATATAATGATAGTGGCATTTATGTCTTAAACAAAAATTAAGCACCTGAAACTTTGAACAGATTATCTATTCAAGACGAGTTTATTCGATAGATTATAACTTCAAGAAGAATCTTTTTTCAGTTGATTTCAATGGACGAAAAATACATTTTCTTAGAACTTTTTATTGATGTAATTTTTGTTTAGACTTTATATCTGTACGAAAACTCTGATCGTCTATATACAGCGTATTTACGTACGTTAAAAAACCACTGATAAGAAATAAACACTCCCGTTATCACTTTAAAGATGATGTCCTTGAGCAAACTCTTTCCAAGTGCAAATGTATTCATCTAATATTCTGCGAGCGAACAAAAGTCTCATTAAGTTTTTTGTTTTCAACAAGTATCTGTAGAGATTTGTAATTCAGTGGACATCAATTGAATAAACCGAGTGTCAACTGACCGAGAATATATTGAAACACATCATTGCAAAACACTATGACCAGCTGTGCATCTTTCCGTTATTTATCTCGAAATTAATTCATTATTGAAGAATAATTACCGTCATGCTCCTTCTCATTACAGTCAATCTTTGCGACACGTTGAAATAAATTTTCAGCCTAAACCGGTCCTTGTCACCATTTATCTATGGCTATCTCTTAAAATTCGATAAAGAAAAATTAACTTTTTAAACACTTAATCTATTGTTCACACTTGAATATATTTCAATCAAAAGACAAAAAATAACTGATTCATTACAACGAATAAATAAACATTTCATTTTTGATATCGTGGTGATGATTGCTCTCTAATTGTAACGTTCAATAAAACATGTGTTGAACTTATCATCAGGAATAGTTGACACATAAAAAGAATAAGTCTAATCGTCGTCACATGTTTTCAATTCAATCAACAACAGAATACATTAATTGAATCAAACAAAAATGAATAGAATACTTTCTTCTTACATTAATTGTAAACAAATTTAACATATCGTTGCTAGAAATTATCGATCAGAAAAAGTGACTAAGTTCAACAAGGAAGAATCCTAATTGATCATTACAACGCATATCCGTAGCGGAAAGAATGTTAAAACATAGACAAAAAATCAGTTTAATTCTCAGTTGCGTAAAAAAATTCGAAATCTTGGCCGCCGCTTCTCTATTCTTGTTAACATTACTGACAGTAGAAAAAATAATTTTGTAAGTCACTGTCAGAAAACCTCTGATAAGTCTGTTTAAGTGAGTAACACCACTAAAAATACCCGATTTTCGGTTTAGTTGTATTCCTCAGGATTTATTTTTTCATCAGAAGCGAATAGATTCTCTCTTATAGAATCTATTTATTTATTATATAGTAACATATTCTCTTCTAGAGGAAAATCATTCACAACAAATCAAGTACTTTCTAGTTATTGCGTTCGTTTCTCTATTCGATGGTGATTCATAATTCTATCCCATATAACACATCGTTTCATACGAATAAACTGAGCATGAAAATATAGAAGAGAATAGAAATGAAGAATTCAAAAACAACAATTTATATAGCATCGTTTTCATAGAAAGAAAAATCATGAGATATAAATCCTTATATCGCTTCTTCAGTTATATATCGCAATCGAGAGGCACGTGTTGTGAGCATCATATCCAACCCACTAGGGTCCTATTTAATCTTGTTTTTATTTCGAATTTTCTTCTCTCGTTCGAATATATCATATATGCTAACAATATCTCTTTGTTTTGTTCATTCTTCTCATCAGCTGTTTTGTTATTTCAGTCAGTCGATGATATTGACATATATTAGGTAAGTGATCATCAATATATAATTGATGTTATATCAATTATGAATTGTCATTAACTTCAAAAACACGCGGAGTGTTTTATTATTTCTTTCGGTCTATATTGAATTTTCATTTTTCTCTCTTCATTTCGAGATTGTTTTGAAATCATTTATTATTCGAGAAAAAATAAAACTAAACTAAGAATGAATCGAATGAAATACACAATTAAGCAAGAACCTGATGCATTGGATTTATCGAATCGCCCACAACATTTATTGTCGCCTTCGATTGAGAATGAAGATGAGGATGATGACGATGAATATCTTCCTAGTGAAGATGAACAACATACAACAAATAATCAAGAAGCAAACAATTTTCATACAAAAGTAATTGTTCGATTTCACGAATCTTTATTCTTCGAGGAAAACTTTTTAATATTTTAGAAAGTAACTTATGATAGCGGTTTTATTGATACAAGCGATGAGAATAACGATCTAACCACCATGGCTAAACAAGGTAAAATAGAACGAATGAAACGAATATGATATTTTCAACGTTCGATATATTTTTATACAAAAAAAACAACACCTCAGGTGTTTTGTAATTTCTATGTGAATAGAACGAAATCGTCATCATTATCATAGTACACCTTTACGACCTCAACAGATACATTCTCATATTCGTCATCCGAGTACAAACAGTAGTACATGTTCATCACCAACAAATCAAGAACGATCGAATTCACCAAGCGATGATAAAGAATGCCGAAATACAAGGTAGGAAAAGAATTTTATATCAGCAGATAATATTATTATTTTTTGTTTTTTTTTGAAATTAGATTTCTTGGTAGTCGAGCTGTTGCTGTACTCAATCATTGGTTTCAATCGAATCGCGATTATCCATATCCTGATGATGAACGAACAGATCGTTTAGCTCGTGAAGCAGGTAAGAGCGAAAAGATGAAGAAAAAGAAAAAATGAGAAGATTTTCACTTCGAAACAAAATAGGTATTACACAAAAACAAGTTAAAAAATGGTTTGCAAATAAACGTGTACGTAGTCAAATGTGTTATAAACCACTATATCGTTCTCGAAAAGTAAACCATCTCTTCGGCTCAATGTTTTTTCTTATCTTATATTAATTTAGTCTCGTAATGCATCATCTATTATACGCCAAAATCAAAAGCAAGTTCCATCGGTTGTATCAACACCACCATCATCAACAACTACCACAACAACAACAACAACAACACAATCTCGTCGGCCTCAAACCAACTATAATTATATTATTAACCATAATAATATAGCAACACCAGCACCTTTGCCCGATTTTAGTAATGTATTTTCAGGTCCTAACCCTTCTTTATTTAATCCTATGGCTGCGTCAATGATGATGTTCATGATGCAACAACATTTAATGACAACAATGATGGCTGCTGCTGGTCTACCTCAATTACCTTCAACGCCTATCGCACCACCAACACCAACATCTCCAACGGAGTCTTCACCAACGGCCAAGAAAACGAATGTGGATCGTATTACAAGATTTTGGTTATGAAATAAACAGAGACTTGGACAAGACTATTGCACAGATACAAACATACGTTTTCACATTTGTTTGTTTGTTTAAATCAATGTGCAATGACGTCATGGTCGTCGTTGTTGTTGTTGTGTTTTTTTTTCTATTATACATCCTTCTTCTTTTTTTCTTCTTTTCGCTTGGCATTGAAACGAAACAACTTGTGTGCGTTTTGTGTGTGAGCGACACTTTCATTTGCGATTTTTTATCTATTAAAACTTGTGAAAAATTTTATCTTGGTTGCATTCAGATATTCAATCGGAAATGATCAAAATTATTGCGTAAAAACAAACATTTATTATAGTATTAGTTTGATTCATGCATTGGAATCGTCAGCATTTAGTACAACGATTATTGGTTTGAGCCGGGAGTAGGAGGTTTTTGTTCTCAGGAACAGATGTCATGGATTAGAGTTCTCAGTAAGTTTGACTACAAACTATTGATTAATACAGAAATGGTGAAGAAAAATGAGGCGGTGCTGTACAGGGAATCTGAGTTGCTCTTTAAGTAAACCAGTATTGGCCAATACAATGATTTTCAGAAATAGTTCAAAAAATCAGGTCGTTAATAATTTGTCGAATTTGATGTAAATAGGTTTCAATCGAAATAGATGATTCCCTAAAATAATGTATTGTACTATCCTTCCATAGTAAGACAAGTCGAATTCTAACGAACTGCTTCTGATTAGCCACGGCCCAGTGCCTGAAGTATTAGTTAGAAATTATCAGACAAGAATTTCAAATCATATATTACTTTTATTCACAACTATGTAGCGACTTCATGGAGAAATAAAAGTTTATCAGGCTCAAATTTTGGCAGCGTCGATGATGCCAGAAACGGTTGCATGTACTTTCGAATATAGCAATGAATGCAAAAATGAGTCCATGGTATCATCAAATGTTTAAGTTAGATAAATCAAAGATGCTAGTAGTTACATAAACTATATTACACAATATTACAATTACAGTTTACTTCAATGAATATGTAGGATGCGATGTTTTTTTCTTTCTTTTTCTTTGCATATCAATCATAATGATTATATTTTGAAAAGAAAGAAAAATATCTTTAGTTGTCTTAACAAAACAATTGAAAGTGTCAAGAACAATGGTATTGTTATGCTTGAAATTTTTTCATCGAAAATAGTTTTTTTTTTTCATATTTTATCGACGAAAAAAATTGTTAATTGTCTTGTAATGAATGTACAAGTTGTTTATAACGATTATCGTTGACAGCTGTTGTTTGAATGTGCGTATGCCGTTTTTGAGCGCTTATTTTTCTTAATTCAACAGCTTGTTTATGTTTTAGACATAGAGATGAATGTGGTGCGCCCATAATTTCTAACATCACTGGTTGTTTGCGTAAAAAGTCATTTCGGATTTTTTCATCACTGTCTAGTAGATCTTCTTCTGTTCTCGGTGATATTATACTTGTTGGCGAAGCATCTTCTCTCGAGTAAACACTTGGCAAAGTCATATGACTTGTTCGAGTAGCGTTAGCTGCCTGACGATTCCACATTGTTCGACATGCATCTCGATATGTTTTATCGATACCAAACCATTGGTGACGCTTGGTTAAAAGTTCGTGTGCAAATACATGATCACTGGCAAAATGACGACGCATCATATCACGATTGTCATGTTGAATTCGGTCTAATTTACGACGTATTTCACGGCGATAATCAAATTCCGATTTTATAAGTGTTTTACGATATAAACTTGGAAGACGAGTAGAACTACTAGCTTTGTTGCTATTAAAAAGAAAAATAGAATTGTGAATTCCATTACAATGAATAGTACGCGGTGAAAGTTCTTTTTTTATTTTGTTCTATTATGTGACTTGCTGACACAGTGAAAGGATTAACTGTACTTTCTGATGAAATAAAGTTCGAGAAATGTTTGGTCTAAATTAATATATGAAATTCTTTTTTTTAGCTAAACAATAAAAAGATTGCTTAACTTTTAAACTAAGTTTCATGGTCTCTTTCTCTGTATTGAATATACCGTTGGTTAAATACTGTTACTATATAGTACATTCTTGAATAAATAAAATTATTATTTTTAATTTCGAACGAGACGTCAACGAGAGAGAGAGAGAGAGAGAGACTTTAATTATTTCTTTAGTGAATGAGAAAAATAAAATTTTTAAGAGCGAAACGTCAAGTGCTACTTGTAATTTGCATATGATTGAAGGCAAACTTACAATTTATAGCCCATAAATGAAATGATATCGTTTACGACGAAATATTGAGTCAGCCGAAAATGTACCTGGTCGTACTTCTACTTGACCCCGTCATATATTGACCAAAGTACAACTTTGACTAGCGAAATAATAGATTTATAACGTATACTGTTCTTATTGTGCATCGATTCCGACATTTGAATTTTAAATAGATTCGGATTTACACGATCTAAATGCATCGGGCAGCTTTTCCCCTTCATTTAAAACGTTATTTCTCTTATTTAACTCGAATTAGCGGAAAAGGCAGAAAAGAAAAACGCCGAAATTGGTAATTGCAGAAGGTGAAAACGTCGAATTGAAAAGATGTCTATAGATAACGAAATTTTTTTTGAGTTGGTATTGGTTGTGAGTGGAATAAGTTAAATCCGTTGTCCTTCTCGTCTATTGTCTATACTTGTTCATTGTTAGCGTATGCCATATATGTAAATCAGTCTGGCGGCGAAAACAACTAACAAATAATTCTCTCTTCAATCGTTGGCAATGGACAGTGAAATATCTTTCTTAACGACTCATAATGGTAAACCATTACTAGTGTTTAACCAATGTATGTTCACATGCAATAAAACGTCCTCTTCAAAAATGTATTGGACTTGTATTGAACATAGATACGACGTATACGTGCACACCAATTTAGAAAATGAATTTTTTTTCTTTAAAATAATCAAAAAACTCAATTTTCGGCATTTTCCGTTTTCTACTTTTTTCGTTGGACGTTTACAATTTCTGTATTTTCCCCTTCTATGTTTGCCTCTTCGACGCTTTCCCTTTCTGCCTTTTCCACGAAACCCATCTTATTTAGTTGATAACAAATATAGGCTATAGTTCATGTTTGTGACATCGGGAATGAAAATTTTAATTTAACTCAAATATACGACTAAAAGATAAGAAACTATTTTCCACCTTCAATATTTAATCGATCTTTAATAGTAGCATATTTCATGCTGAATAACTCTTTTTCTAGTTAACCCGACAAGACAAAAACAGAAATCGTTACTTACGAAGTCATTTTATTTTCACCCAAATGAATCTTGCTTCTTCAGTAAATCAAATGAGAAAAAAAAATCGCTGATAATTTATGATTCAATCAATATTTTTATTTCTTCAAATCCGCCATATATTTACCAAGATGAAGAAAAAAAATACAATAGATTAGCAGTGAAAAGCTGTTCGATAGAAACGACAATGTTTGACATTGCAAAAAATACGCATGCTTGGTCAATTGTTTTGTTTGTGACAAAAAATTCACTAAACGGTCTTCTCATTAAAAAGAAAAAAGAAAAAGGGAAAAAACAGACGACACTCGTTGATAGAAAAAAAACAGTAATAATAAAACGAGAGAAGAAAAAGCTCTTGAAAAAATGAGACGGCGACGGGAGCAAAATATTACCATTTTTAAAGTTCAAAACATAAAATAAGACGTTCTAGATTTTATGCTCTTTCAATATTTAGAGAATAATGATAAATATCTATTTCGATGATAGAGTAATAAATACTGTCGAACATAGGTAGAGAGATTCAGTTTTTTTCTTAATATTTACACGAGAAGAAAAGTTTCCACTTGTACTTTCACTTCAGGCTTTTATAGGCGTTTGTTTTTCTAATATTAAACTTGGGTGGCATTGGAATGTGATTGGAGCTGCGAAGAAAACCTTCAACTTTAATGAACTTGATTCTTTTTCTCCGATTCGTATGAAAGTTACTTTGTAACATTTGGAAAACACCCGACGAAATTTTAACAATTAAGAAAAAATCTTTTTCATCTGGCTGATTTTTAATATGCCATCACTGTATGTGTCTCTGTCAAACACAAAAAATACTATTAGAGATAGTCTCAGAATGGAATCAATCGGGTATCGATATTGCATTTCAAGTGTAATACAAAATAGAAAAATGTCGCAGTTACATTGTAGGTTTTCACCAGGTGTGCCTAATCCAATAAATGCATTGTTTTTCTAGAGTTCGCGTCAATCGAAAACATCCATTGCTTACACTTTTATATGTAATCAAAATTTCGTGTTTCATACTCAATCCCTTCAAATAAATAAAAATCGAAAGCACGATTCGATCTTATTTTGTTTTATTCACATTTAGCTTTTAAATAGAAGATGAAAAATTTGACGAGTTTAACTATTCAATATTGATCATATAATTAATAGCATAATCAAATGAGTTGAATACTAATTGTCTTCAAGGAAACCTTGTTCAAAAAATTTTAACATAAATAGAAAACGTCATGAAATCACTTCGCTTGACTCTTTTACGATCGTATTTGGCAGAGATATGAGATGGATGTATTTTTAAAATAGAAGAGTCGATGTCATCTCAAACTCAATAACTTGTATATACAACTATATATTTGTATCGTCCCGATCGAGTAAATAAATAAAAACTAGAGATTGATAGTATCAAAGTTTAAAAAGACTCGTTCCTTTAAATCATCTTTCTAATGAGTGCAGATCGTTAGCTATCGAAACGAAATGCGTCATTCTCTCTCTCCCTCTCATTCGTTGGTCTTTGTTTCTTTAACTTAATGCGTAAAAATAAATGCCTGGATAAAGAAAGAATGCATGGAAATCAACAGAATAGAGGCATATGTTTCACCAGCCTCTTCCTAACCTATATTTGACAAGATAAAAAAATGTTATTGGTACAAGAAGTTCCTCCATATGTGCATCACATGTGAACACAAAAGAAACAAAATATCCACCACTAGAATGTTCGTAAACGAGCAGTGATAAATAGAAGGCACGTCGTGTGTGTGTAAGTGAAATTTCTCGTTTCTTCTCTTGTATTATTTATTCATTTGAAACGTTTTATCTTTAATTCTTAGTAATGGATTCGTTTATTTTTGATTTTGATACTGATTCAACTTTAACAAACGATACAAATAGTACACAGAGTGATTTAGATTGGACCGCATTTCAATCAACATCACCATTACCAACAACAAGCAGTCCATTTACACCATTATATTTATCACCACAAGACGATGCTGTTGCGCCAAACAATAAATCAACAATCATAAAAACAAGCCATGATGATGAACTTTATTTTGAAATTGAACACTTTTTTAATGGTTTAAATCAACAACATCAAGAACAGGCGGCACATTCACAACATCTAGAACAAGGACAACAAGGTATCATAGAGCCATTATATAGTAATATAGATATTTCCGATCAAATAATGAACAATAGACACTATGTTGAATTACCTGTAAGTGAAACGAATAAATCTTGTTTTACGCAAAAATGATAAATATTTGTTTAAGTCTCGTGCACATTTATCAGCTGCTATTATTAATGAAAAGCCAACGAATTATTTACCGGCGCCGCTTGTACCGCGTGTTTCTTCATCACGTTCGAAATACTATCATAAACTACCTGATCATGCTGTTAAACTAATGCAAGAATGGTTCGCAAATAAAATCTAATTATGTATTATCTCAACCCCTTTCGGTTTGTTTTACAATTTAGGTATAATACCAATTTGGATGATCCTTATCCACGTTCACCAGACAAGAAACGTTTTATAACCGAAGGTAATATAACAGCGCAACAATGTCGTTCTTGGTTCGCTAATCGACGTCAAAGACTGAAACATGTTAAAAAAAATCAATCAAAATTAACAACATCTCGTTTTATAAACCATTCACCGAAGGCCAAGTAAAAATTCAGCACAAAAAAAAATAAATGTTTTCAACTATTTCGATAACGAAACTATTTTTAGACCAACTGAAATGTCACCAATAGAAGCACATGAACATTGTTATTATTGCCAACAACAACAACAAATAGCCTTGTCATCAGCATCATTATCATCATCGCCTCTTTCATTAACAATTCCAACAACACCATCGGCAACAACAACAACAACAACAACAACATTAAATGTCGTTATTAATCAACAAACAGTAGAACAATTGATTCATAATAGTCTTCGTAAATTGCTCTATCCAAATCACATATGATAGTTCATTGTTTTTTGTTTACTTCATGTTTCTAGCACTTTGAAAGAAATTCTAGTTGTTGTTGTTGTCGTTGTTGTTGTTGTTATTGTGGGCGTGTATGTTATTTGTTTGTTTTGTCGAGTTTTCTCTCGTCTGATGTTTATAACAGTCTTACTTATCATCAACTAAAAGTAGAACATTTTAGATTTTCTTGTTTTTGTTTTTCTTGTTGTATACTGTTAACATGTGTTTTATTTATTATGCATCAAATATGAGGATCAAAACAATACTCTGTTATTAGTTAGACAACTGTAAAAAAGAAATGTTCGTTTTGTTTTAAACATAGAACACAGTTTGATTGTGAGTGACTGTGCTTTTGATCTTAATAAAAAGATTCTTTTTCATAATAGAAAAGAAAAAGTAAATTAATTTGTTTGGCTTTTACTCAAAGGCTAAAATAGGCGATTCGAAGGCATTGGCTTTCATGGATATTATTAGAGCCATGTTGACTTCTTGGGATAGAAAATGATGCTGCTGAGGTGGCGATCAAATGATGATTGAATACATTGACTGTATTTAATGACCATAAGATATTTCGAATTGAAATTATTCGATTCTTGAGATTCCATGTGCGTTTAAAAAAATTGTGGTATCAAACTATTTCGAATATTCATGGGCTCGAATTCTCTACGGATCACTCGCTCATGGTATGATACAGTTCTCGGTGGAAATCAGAAAGATGACTTTCTAAAAACAAAACTTTTTCTTAGGAATTGGTACATCCGTCCCAAATATAACAAGCAACTTTCTTTCTTCCATTTTCATCAATACTTGAAAGAGCCGCAAGAGAAATGAAGTTTGACTACGACGAAGGCGGAGAAAAGCTGTATTATTTTATTCTTCCTCGTTTCGCATTTATTCTTCTGTCGTTGCCTTGTTATTTGCGGCCTAGAAGAGAAGAGATCAAATTTGTATCACTGGCATATCATGCACCACTGATTACAACTGAAAATGAAGACTATGATCCATTTGCAATATTAGCGGTTGATAAAGAAGCGCCTATTAGTGAAATAAAACGAGTCTGTCATGAGTTAAGTAAAATAAATCATCCAGATCGTGGTGGTGATCCGGAAGAGTTTTTAAAAAAATAGCGGAAGCATATAGAACATTAATTAATGCAGAATCAAAAGATAATTGGAAAAATATGGAAATCCTGATGGGAAAAGAACGTTTGATCTCATTTGTGCCATTCCAAAATGATTTGTCGAGCGTGAAATTCGAATTGGTTTCATCTATTTTATACGTGCCATTGTATGAACTACTTGAAAATAAACAAAGCAAATCCAACACTACGTCATTCTTTCGAAATCTTACTCATCAATGAGATAATTCATGCAGCATAGATGTACTGTTTAAGACACAAAATATGCTAATGTAACCAGAAGCATAAAATGAATACTGTAGATGTAAAGAAAAAAAACTTTTGTTTTTCAATTCATTCATTGCTTCTCAGCCGTTTCAGTGGATAGAATGTGAATATCATCAACGACGGGCAAATTTAAAGACTCCCACAGGGTGTTGTGTCTAGTGTGGGTGCTGTGACGAAAGGACTGGTACGTTTATCTCCTATATTTCAAACAACAAAAACTAGAAGAAGGCTCCGGTAATAAAAAAAAAAAAACATCTACTCCACTCAGATCTTGAAGGTGATGGAGTTCCTGCCCAGAATAATTTGGATCAGTAGCTTCCTACTCGTTCTATACTATTCTTAGAGAAAATCTTCATAATGAACAAACATATATTGAAATCGTATAAAAACTTTATTTTTAGTTTTTCTTGGTTTGAAAAATTCATTTCAATATAGGAAATATAATAACTTTTTTACTGCCAGAAAAATTTTATATTCTACTTTTGATAAAGATTATTTATTAAAAAATATATATAGTTATTATTGCCTTTAAAATTACTGAAAAAAATCCAAATAAACACTTATTGATCAAATGTGTAGTAAAACAGGAAACTGTTTCCACTTCAGAACAATTATTTCTGGCTAGTTGACGATCTTGATCGACGGCTTTTAATGATGGATTATTACGAATGGCTAGTCGAAGTTTGTTCCCTATAATTCATATGAATCTGATGCAAAACAAATGTTAGAAAATGCACTAGAATCAGTCGTTGTTTCTATTCTCCTGGGTTCGATATTTCATGGGTCAGAAGATTCTCTACTTATGTTTTAAATAAATATCTTCAAATGATGAAGAGTCTATGATGGCAAACTCTTTCAGACGCGGAAGAATCTCAAGAAAAGACAATTAATGAACTCCATTTTTTCAACGATAACTATATAATGGTACGACAAACTATTTTTTGTTTCTAAAACTAGATGATTAAATGCGTACATATGCAAAATGTTGCAAATTTCTTGTACGGCAAAAAGAACTCATTATTCCATTGAATAATAAATTCTATCTCAGATAATAACAATATGCTAATTTTTAGTAAGCCCTCAATCCTAATCAATTTCTACTTGACTAAACAAGAGAAATGAACCATTTCTTATCTTCTTGTTTTTCGGTTACAAGAATAGACTTTGGAATTTGTCTCATAAAGTAGGTGAAGTTATTTTCAATTACTATAACGAATAATTAACAAATATTATAATTGAGTATAGGCACCGTGTCAAAGTTTTTTTCCTACGAAATCTGCTTTCAGATTCAAAATCGAACATATCAAAAATCGATTAATTCATGCTTATTGCAAAAGACGTTCATATCATTTCTACTTTTATTATTTTAATCCATAAAAATATAAGGAACAAAAATAAAACATTCGTTTTATGCATATGTGAAACATTCACAAAGACGACAACAATAAAATATATGTGCAGACAAAAATATTCGAAGTCATGTGTCCACATTTCATCGATATCAGGAATATAAATTGTTTCTTTTCTTGTAAATAATTGGTCATGTTATATATGTGTTACACACGTACTTCGTTTGTTGTGGTTCCATTTAATCCAGAACTATTAGTTTTAACTGCAGCCTTTTTTGTTGCGGTCGGATTTTTTTTCACATTTACAATTCGGAAACTTTCTAAAATTAGAAATTAGAAAAAATAAATAATTATTTCTAATAATATTTCAACTGCTGATAGGTAAATAATTAATATAACCAACAGACGTAGTACAATGTCTTAAGGCAGTTCATAATTGATTGCTAACTAAACGAAGTAGCTGAAGAAATACAATTATCTTGCATCAAAAAGTATCACATTAGGTTTTAATATATTCATCTTTAGAAATATAGCTCTGCATAGCTCGCCCTAAAGTTATTAATTTGATAGAATTTCCAGTAAAAATTATAGGCCAATGCTATTGCGAATTACTTAAGGCATATTGAATTACATTAATTCTTCATCAAAAGATTAACCGAATTCTATTGGTACCTTATCTGATAGTATGAACAGACACGTTCTATGGTATCATTCTTCAACTAAGATTATAATACTAATTATATTTCGATAAGAGCTTGTTGTCTTGATCTGTGACGATACTATTAAATCATATATTGTCTTTGATGTGCATCTTCTCCACCCCCCCCCTCCCGTTCTAATGCCTAGCCGTCCATACATATTAGGATACGCCGCAAGTGATAAGACTAGAATAAAATAAAGAAATGAGGAAACATCGGATTCGCGTCCGATTGTTATGCGTACTGCAAAAACGGAGTCAATTTTATATGTTGTGAGTAATTCTAAGAAAGAAAAATTTTTTTTTGAAAAAATCCCTGTACCGCCTTCCTCAGGGATGGTCTGGTCAATACTAACAATTTTTTCGGTAACTCAGCCATTTCTTGACGGATCGTTCTCATCTTCGAACTCGACTGAGATATTAATAAGATCATTATGTGTACAAAATTTCATGACAATTGGATGAGGCTTTCAAAGGTTATCGTGTTAACGCAGGGCGGACACACTGACCGAATCTAGAGTGTACTCACTTTTTTTGAGTACACAAAAAGAAGAACAAGTTCATCAAGTTCTTAGATGCTCGAACGTATAGTCATAATTTTCACACTTCATTGCACTCGTCGAATCCATTTATTGAGCGCTTTTCAGTATTATAGATTGAAATTATTCACAGTAAGATTCAGAGATTTGGAATCGTTATTATCATTTACATTAAATTGAATAGCTCAAATTAATATAGAATCTCATCCGAAAAAATTCTCAAGTAAACGCTTGATGAACTTGTCTCTTCGTGTAATACTATTCGCAGTGATTTTTTCTTTACTCTAATAACTATGAACGGCTAAGCATATAGCAACGAAGAGAACATCCGCACATAGAGGAGACACTATGTGGTGTAATACTACTGTCATAAACTGTAAAGCAATTATCTCTGATAGAAATTCAATTATGCACTCTTTTCATTAAATCAGGTGCCAATCATTTCAGAGGAAATGGTTTTAACCATTAATAATCTACCTAAAAATTCATTAAAATCAATTTTTCCATTTTTGTCAAAATCCATAGCAGATGTCAACTCTGCAATATATGCATCGTTAACATCACCAATACCATTTTCACCATAAAGTATAAGTTTAATAATATCAGCAAATTCAATACGACTTATAAAACCTAAAACAAAAAAGAGAAATTTTTATCAATGGAAAAAAATTAATATTTCGTTTAAAACAAACCTGAATGGTTATAATCAATTAAATTAAATAAGGCTAAAAGCATATCTTTTCGCATATATAAATCTTCCATAATTCCAGCATTTGACTAGAAATGAGAAAAATAAGCGAACAAAAGTAGATTAAAGAAAAGAATAAAATACCATTTGAAATTTGGAATTATCTAAAATATAATCATTGAACATTGTCTTATATAAAATTCCTTTAGAATCTTCTTGCACTAATTTTGAACGTAGAATAAGCCATGGTAAATCCACTTGAAGAATATCAGACAAAATATCAGCCCACGTGGTTAAAGGCAAATGATCTATTTTATATTCTTAAAAGAATAAAAGCTTCGTACAAAAAGAAAATTATTACCATTTTTATTTTTATCTGCTTTTTCAAATCGTTTTAGAAGTGCAGTTTTATTTGTCATAATCTTTTCAATCAAAGCACGATAAACTGGATCTTCGAACAGAGTCAGTCTTTACAAGAACAAAAAAAGAACCAAATGAAATTCTAAATGATTTTTTTTTCATCAAATATCTTACTGTTTACTAAAACTTAATTTTTCCATTTCAATAGCTTGAGTCTTAAAAGAAATAATCCATGGTTCTTCTTCATCATAATCCCTGAAGAAAAAACAAATGGTATAAAAATCAATATTTATTCTCATCGCTATGCCGATAGAACATACCATCGAACAACAGCGCCCCAATTCGAACCACCACAATAATTTGATGCACTGAAAACAGTTAAAACTTTACCATCATGATTATATTCATAGCCATCTTGTTTCACTTGATGAGAACGTATTATCATCGATAGATTATATTGTTTAAGAAATTGATGAGTTATATCCGAACCAAAAAAACAAGCCATTTTACGATCTTCATTTTTTCGACAGCCTTTACGACCACGAGGATCGGGATCACTCCAAAATAAATCTATTGATTGGATGAGAAAATAAAAAATATAAATATTTCAAACAAGGCTCTCTTAAAAGTGTTGACATATACAGAACAGAACTTTGTACTCCACTCCGTCAAATAAACAAAATATGATAGACGTTGTTGATGTGAGATTCATGACCAGATGTCAACAACTTCTCTTGATAATTTATGAAATAATTTCTTATTGAAACCCTGGAGAATTTCATGAAAACGACAGAAAAAAATGTAGAACAGCAATTACAACAGCAACCTACTCTGCATTTTTATTCCAGAGAAATTCTTGTAATAGTCTTTTTTTTTCTTAATTAAACATCAAATTAATAAGTGTTGTCTAAGACAGAAAATTTTAAAAAAACTTCTTTACTGATATTTTTTATTTTAAAAATCGCTAAGTTTCTCAATTTATTAACAAATATATTTTTAATCATATTTTATCCAAATGAATTTATTTATTAAGAGACGGACAGAATTGAAGCCGCTAAATTTTATAGGGCGTCAGTTCTGTTTCTTTGCTACTATTTTTGGCATTGCACTTACCACCAACGCAATTGCTCGTCGGGAATTAGAAAACCTCCAAAACTTGATTTATGTTAATCTTAAATGAATTCTCAATAGTATTCATGAACTCGATCTAGTTATTGAAGTTCTATGTCTCTTGAACACATTTTCACTAGCTTCCTGTTTGTGTCTTGTACCATCTCACTTGGCTAACAGAAAATCGATTAGAAACGATAATACGATTAAAAAAGATTGATTATATCCTAATTCGATTAGTCAAAATGGCTGATACATTTCTTTTTTACATTATCGATACTTTGGCTTCTAAAAGGAAGTTAGAATCTTGTCAATGAGTTTTAACATAAATGGTGTATGCACGTTAGGATCTTTTTAGTCTAAGATTCCATCGTAATGAAATCATGAAAAGCATGTTTGGTGAATATTCAGCTACGAGATAAACTTATCATAGATAAAGCATTCTTTTATTAAAGTTAATTCAATTCGTTTTATTTACATAGAGTGAAAATATCCAAAGTTTTTTTTCTTCTGCTAAAAATCAGATGACTATGTATATCTAAATTTGTAAGCATTTGGATTACTGTCAAAATGAAATAGGCTTTTGAACAGAGCGAACAAGGATATGAGAATTTTCCGTGACTCTAACAACTATTTCAACATCTTTCCTATCAATCAAATAAACTATTGTTGCAATGCCACGATAAAATTCATTGAGAATTAAGTAGCACATTCCGTGTTTAGTAGTATCGTGTGTATGGAGTTCGTCAAAAAAATAAATTTTGTTTTTCTCGAGCACTGCATGAAGCAGAAAATTGATCTTGATCTTTATCTTCATGGATTTCCCTAGTAGAATAGTATATGTATCTCCGATTAACATGCATGCACGCAAGAATACGGGGGCTTATTTACTGTTTATTATGAATAATATATTAAATAAAATATGCAGAAAAGTTTTTTCAGTCTAGGTGACTAAAAATAGATAAGATGGATCAATTGCTTAGAAAGGAGAATAGATTTTGAACTGTGGTTTTAAATTGATGTGTCTAAAAAACACCGTTAACAGCATCTGAAAAGCTAGGCATTTTTAGTAAAGAATGACTGTTCTTACCTGGAGAAAACTAACATGAATGAATGGAATTTTTCTCCTAAGATATTATTCCAAAAAATATTAAGAAACTCTCCTTGAATAAACTTTTCTTTTTATAAAAATAAGAATTGAGATAAAAGAAATCACGGCATAGTCATTCACTTAGTTCTCAACTAATAAGTTTCCTCGAGATATTAATGCGTACCTTGTATTTGCCGATATTCATTTTCTTCTTCTTCCGTTAGTCTTTTTGCACCGGTTTTAGATTGAGGTGATACTTCTATGGAAACATCTAAAGTTTCAAAGAAAACATACCGATAAACATTTCGATTATTTTTTGATCAGAACTTACATCGATTTCTTGATAAATGATTTAATTTTTTTAAATTAATTTTATCTGATATTCCACCATGTAGAATAATTATTTTACATTTTCCTGCATCAACATAGGAATAAAGTGGTAACCAGCTGAATATATCTTTAAATAAATCAATTAATGGTGCTTTACGTGTCTAAATACATAATTTATTAATAGAATTTACAGTTTTAAACAAAAAAAAAATTCCTATAGACTAACTCGATATTTTTGATTGACTTCATTAAAAAAACCATATCGAACAGTAACCATAATATCTTCATGATTGCCTATTGAGAATTATTTTAAATAGAAATATAAAATATTGCAACCGGTAAACGAAATATACCTCGGTTAAGAAATACTGAGCTTGGATAAAGTATAAGTGCAACAAGAAGTAAAAGAATAACTTCAACTGAATTTCGACCACGATCAACAAAATCTCCATTAAATACATATGCATTGTCCGTTGACGGTAGTCCGTTCTATTCAAAAAAAATTATACCATTTCATTAGAAACGGATAATCATCATGAAATATTATGAATCTACCGAATTAAATATATGTAACAAATCCGCTAGTTGTCCATGTAGATCACCAACAACAAATACATGTCGTAGATATGTTAGATCAACATGATTGAAATTTGGTAAACTTTTCAGAATAGCACGTGCTTGATGAAGAATTTCACAGACGTATTTTTCATGTAAAACCTAAAGGAACAAGAAGTTGTTGATAAGGGAATGAACAATCAATATAATTGGCAGATGTTAATTTATAACCCTCATAGCCAATACACTTGATAAAGAGAAATTAATAAAGCATATAGAAAATTATTATAGATAAAATATTCAATTGATAGAAAAAAATATATTTGTATTTATTTGGCGAACATGAAAAATGCCAGAAAATGAGTGCTTTTTTGTGGCATTTCTTTTAGGTAATTATAGCGAAGCATGCGAACTAAACCACAGCATGAATGTTTACGATTATTCTAATAGTCTGAATGGTCCTTCGAAGTGACACACAATAAGCCCAATTAAAGTAACAAGTTAGCATTTTCTTTTTGATTACGAACAGTTTTGTTTACGAAGTGCTGTTTTTTCTATGAAATTCTTAGTCTAATTTCTACATACTTGTCCACGTTGAAAAGCTTCGATTAAATCAACAAATATTTTTCTTGTAATCGGCCCTTCTATGCCTGAAACAAAGTAATTTATTTGGTTCATCGATGATACCTTGAAAAGATAATTACGTGGTCCCTGATAAGTAGCATCAACTTGAATATTATCCGGATTTGTTAGCTTTAAAAGTTCTTTTTCTTCTAAGGAAAAAAATAAAATTCAATTTATATAAAATTCTTATCGTACGAAAATTTATTAGGATACTTTACCAACAGGTAGTCCGGCTTTGTGCAGCAATTTAGTAACAGACGGTGAAAGAATATCAGATGATTTAAGTAACTTTTCAAACATATCTTTGAGCTAATTAAAAAGATAACATTACATTCAGTCAAATAAAATATTGAATCTATTACCTTGGATTCAGTTTGTTCACTAGAATATTCAAGTTTTTCATGTATTTGCCATGCAGCTTGTTTTTTTAGTTTAAGTCGAGCTTGATGTTTACGAAAGGCTGCTTGAATTTTTGATGCTGATTTCTCCACTAAAATAATCAAAAAAGAAAACAAAAGAATTCTTATAAATATATATATATATTTTTTTTTTAATTTCGAAAGCCAACTAACCTGGTGATACTGCTAATTTAGAGACCATTTTCATTTTATCTGCTTTTTCTGACAAGGCTGCAACTTGAGGTACAATCTAAATAGATGGAAAAATTTTTTTTGTAATATCCGAAAATTTTTATGAACGAAAAAAACCTCATTTTTGCTATTAACACAATTATTATCATCTTGATAAACGCTGCGAAAAAATCGACCCGTAGCTTTGTGCCACATGTGTTACTTTGCCGACTTCTGTGTTCTTTTTATTATTTAAAATAGTAAGAAATATATATAGAGAGATATATATAGATATATATATATATATATACATGCATCGATTATCATATTCTTTTACTATTCTTTTTTCCTCATACGTGTTTGATATATCTCTCGTAAAAAAGAAAGATTCATTCATTCGAATATGGTGCCTGGCGGCTTTCATCAATTTTCATTCATAGTGAACACGTATCGTAACACATGAATTATTCAAAGTTGATTTATTTTGTCGTACTTTTCTATAATTGAATGTTATTATTCGGTTACAAATTCTGAGCAACCTAAGCATAATAAATCATCCTAAATAGGACAATAACAAAAAAGCCTCGGTAATAAATCGATTTTGTACAAGATCTTTTTGTTTTGCATAAAAATCTAAGACGACGAAGAAGAAGAATCAGAGCAGTAACTCTCAAATGATAGCTATAATGGAAGGTCACTACAGAACAAACATTATCGTCAGAGTAACGCACGATACATAGATTTGATGAAATGCCAATTCGATATAGACAGATTTACTCAATAATGTATAAGACACATAAGAATATTATACATAACTCAGTAGTAATAACGCTGTAAAAATTCAATAAGATAAAAATTCTTACCTGTGCTAGTAGCGGATGATTCATTTTTTGTGTTGTACTTTTACACGTGTATGTTGGCGATGATAGAATAAAAATGAAATTTTACAAGCTGTGTTTTTTCTCGCTCTAACGCATTTATCATGTCTTCCGTTCAAGGTTAACTTTTGCCAAATATGTATCTAACGGACCATTCGATAATAAATAAAGAAGAATATATATATGATATATCAAAAAAGAACCTAGACCAAGATCTACGAAATCTTTTTGTTGTTGTTTGTTGTATATATGCAATACAACCACGCGACGACCATACGAGAGAATTAATAAATGAGACAGAATTTGAGGCACACATAACAGAGAGAGAGAGAGAGAAAGAGAAAGAGAGAAGAAGAACTGCCAGTTTTTGCAACTCTTTCTCCTCCCTTTTCTTCTTCTTCAAGTGACGCGAAAAGAACAGAAGCAGAGCATGGTGCTTGCATTGCGCGAAAGCATCAAGACGACTTTTATCGGAGCTACAAAGTATTGCATATACATAACGAAGCAAAGTCGTAATGTTGTATGAAAAAATCAATGTCAGTCATAAAGAAAAATCTTACGACGCAGTGCAAATAGCATAGCCCGAAATAATTCCGCTTTTCTTTCTTGCATGATAGCTCATTTGAAGGATGTCTAAACGGATGTGAATCGCCCCCAAGTTGCACATATATAAAAGAGAAAAGAAATAGCGTTCCTTTTTGTTTCTTGTATTTTAGTTATGATCCATTATTCAATTTTTTTGTATGCCACCCATAGAATGCGCAAGGAAAATCTATATATTATATAAGCATGCGAATGATATTGAATTCAAAAAAGAAATGAACTTCTTTTTGCCTGCTGCTGTTGTTGATATTTTCTTTATCAATGAGGCTTTTGCTTGTTTATATAAAATGATGACATTTTGTCATGATCAATTTCAATTTAACTATGATCTCCAGACGAAAAAGAAAGAATTCTTTGATGATGGAACTAGTTTAAAACGAATGAGCCTTTTTTCATCGCTGCTGACTTTCTTCAAATTGAATTTTTTGTAGTTACCCCATGCCTCATCTTAGAAAAGAGGAAAAGAAAGGAAATTTCTCGATTAGAAAAAATAATTATAACAGGTAGTGCTGCTTTTTTTTCTTTATTTAAACCATTTTCCTATTCGTCATGAACAGAGTAACAATTTAATAGAAATCCTGCTATGTATATATATTCAATAAATTAATAATGTATCAAAATAATTTTATCATAATCCATTCTATCTACTTTCCTGTTCAGCCGTAAATCAATATCGAAAATCTTATTTATTTTTGAATAAAAGGTTGTTATAAATTGTAGTATGTCTCTTTTTCTTTTGGAAGCCATTTACATTATTTATTAATCTGATGCACTTAATAATCAAATAGTCTTTTCTGTTTCTGCGATGCAACCAGCTTTAGTAATTCAAACCGTCGTAGCAAGGACGAATCTTATATTCTAAAAATTAATCTACCGAGATTCCAATCTTATAAATGCATACGTATGTAATTTGAATAGACAGATTTTCTCATGTGAATGCATTATTAAGAAAAGAAATTATTTTTCTGAATCGGCAATCCATGAGCGCGTCACACAATGGTGAAATTTTTTTAGCATAAAAAAGAAAGATCTTCCTAGTTTTCGATTTAAAATTATGGAAATTATTATATCAATTCAATTTTAGGTTAATTTGTTTTCTTGAACCTACTACTTTTCATCATTAATTAAGCTTGATTGTGTCTCTTTTATTTTAATAAATTGGATCCTGTACGTCCTTCCTCCTGACATTCACGAGAGAAAAGATTTTCATTAAAGTGTAATTAAAATGATCTAATGCTCGATGAGTTCATTTGAACGGAAAGAGCTTCTGTCGACTGCTCGATAATAAATGTCACATTAATTTAATCCATTTTTTAATGAAAATCTTGATTGCTTACTTTGAATGGAACTGTAAGAGTAGTAATTGAATATATTTATAGAAAAAGCTTTTATTTCAATTGAGAACTTTTACATATAATCCATGTAACATGCGCTATTTCATGTCTTTAATGAGAAACATCAATTTCATGGTTAAAAAAGATTAATAAAACGAAACAGAACAAGAAATGAAAATCTATTGAAATTAGGTTTTTCAACCAGGTTGACAATAAAAAAGAAAACAAATAACATTAAAACTATTTTTTTACATCTTTATAAGCAACAACAAACATTTGTGGCACATCGAATTCTGGTGAATAACCACTATTATAAGATGAATCTTCAAATATGATGCTATAGGAATCTTTTCCTATTTTCGGTATAGTCTCAACAATACCTTTATAGAAACATGACGTTTGAGGATACAGCGCAAGAACAATCGTACGCCGTGAAAACAATGCTTGAGGACATGTCAATGGACAAGCACGCCATTGTGGCAGCGGTATAACATGTCGTTTATGTATATTATAATACCGTCCTTTGCCTGGTTCAGCATCAATATCAACAAAATCATATTTTATTTTATTTGGATGAACATAGGCAACTTCAGCTAAAATCCAATTGTCATCGCCATCATCACCTTCAACATAGCCAGCTATAAGGTCACCGATATTACATACATGGTTTGATGCAGATGGTATAGCACCGCATAGTGGCGGTGGGCTATTACCCTTTAAAAACAAAGAAGAGTTCATAATATCAAATACTAACAGGTGATGAATGTTTTAAATAAAACTTACTTTATTTGAACCGTTTCCCACGTGCTCATTCCCATACCAAACTTTTAAAACATAAGCCATATGTGAAAGAAGATCAGCTAGACCTCGTCGTGTCATATGAGTACGATTGATGTCGATATGATTTTTAGTAACATTGAATATATCAATTTGTAATTGACGAATTTGATTTATCTTCGATAAAGCTTTTTTGTACGTATCAATTTCATTTTCCACGTTAGTCAATGTTTGCGTTATAGTAGTTTTTAATAATTGTGATTTTGTATTCTCATCAGATTTTTGTTGCCCTTCAATGGAAATCCATGCATCACGACTGACATTATAGCATTCTTTTGTTTCTTTAAGATTATCTTGTAGTTCAAGTAAAAGATTTTGAATTGTTAATTCATTTTGATTTATGATATCTTTAGGCTCAGTGGATGATGACTGTGCGATTGCCGATGATGATGATGACGATGTACGTGATGGAGAATGTTCAATATTAGGATTAGTACGTGTCATGAGAACAATCTTCTTTTTTTTTTTTGTACAAAAATTTAATTATTAAAAACTTTCTTTTGGTAGAAGAGAAATGTTCAAATCGAATCTATGTACGAGTTCGTCCATTGCACTCTTTGTCTGGTCTATTTGACAGAAGGTACAAAATGGATAGCCAATCAGAATTAGGTCACCTTGAAAGAAGATCATGATTTATCACGCATGCCACTTATTCAATGAAAAATTATGAATCGATTTTGTTGTTGAAGAAAATATTTAAATGAATAATCGTGTTCACTTGGACGGGGTGCGACGGCACAACCGTTACTGATGTTATCTTGGTGCTTGCTTGTTTCTTTTTTTCCTGCTTGTTTTTGCGTCTAATATTGTTGACTCAATATATATATTTTTATTCTTCAAGCTTCTTCATATATCTCTCTTCACTGAGATATACCTATACTCATTCTTTCAATACATTTCGCTCATCATTCGAGCGTCTCTTCTCTGGCTACTATTTTTCTTCTCTAAAAAAAAAGAATCATGATTACTTACATGTTATCTTTCTTTCAACTCGATTGTCCCTTACAATCGTTCCAACTCGTGTCAGTTACTTGCTTGTGGAATTCTTCTTGTTCTCAACTATTTTTGTTCATTGAATAAACTATTGGGTCTTCATTCAATATTCAATACTATTTTATTTCCATTGCTGCCATTCTGCCATAGCCAATACTGTGGCACCTGGCATTTTTTATTAGTTGCGCCTCTGATCCTTATCAAGACATTACAAGTGGTAAAAAGTAAATAGAGTCTTTGCTCAAGAGTTTCTCTACCAAAGTTTTCTAAAAAAAAAGGCAGACTAAATCAGTTCATATTTCTAATTTTACTTGATTGAATTATGCAAGCACGAAAGCTATTGCGATGCTTTTAGAAATAAAGTCTTACGCAGAAGAGTTTCGTATTTGTATTCTAGGTAATTGTGTTCCGCTAAAAATTTCCGGTCTTCCTCACTAGGCATGCGACAGTGACTCCAGTAAATCTATGAAAAATCTATCACTATTATTATTTTTCAATAGGAGTAACTTCTATATTTAGTCGTTGCGATAAGATAAGCATTCCAACTCAATTGAAACGAATATCTTAGACAAAGGTGGTTGAATTTTAACAGTTGTTCACAAGCCACATTTATTCAAGCTCGGTTTACTTTCATAAAGCGAAGTCTTTCGTTTTATTTATGTTTACAAAATTTGACTTTAAAAAAAAAGAAATGAAAACCTCTTAGTTTTGTGTCGGGCTTACTAATATCTACCTAATTATTCCTCGTGATAGGAATAGAGATCATATCACAGTTATACATATATTTATAAAAGTAATACAGAAATTGCTACTATTATGCATAACTAGTTGAACTAACGAAATGATACTTAATCATACTCGTATGTTCAAATTCCATGATTAAATCACAATTATCATCAGTCCTTAACTAGCCTCACCAACAACGTAAATCAAGATATTTAAAAAAAGTGGCGATCCTAATGCATTCTCCCCCGACGACTCTCGCAAAATAACGAAATCCCCAGGAACTCCCTGTCGGGAATCCACGGGATTTACCAAGGGGCTCCCTGGGATTCTTCTAGAGAGAGTCGACTAGCGGAAGTATAGTACTTCAAAAACTCAATGGCGACATTTATATCAATGATGATGGATTATAATAGGAATAAAGCACTTTTTTTTACAATCATGCTTTTAAAAATAGCAGCATATAACGAATATTTTTTTCACTTAGTTTCATTCACATGATAAGCATCTTGATAGTATAGATAATACAAATTATAAAATAATTTACCGTACATAGGCCATGTAACTATTTTTCAGATTAGACACAAAACAACTTTGCGAAGAATAATAATAAAATAAATAAAGCTACTGAATTATTTTCTCATTCGCTTGCCGGTTTCTCATAGAAATATTTACAATTTAAACTAGGCAGAACTTGTCACTGATTCTCCAGCAGAAGTCATACATATATATCGTATTATGGGAAATTTTAGAACAGAAAGAATATCAAGAACTAGCTGTATCAATATAATTTAGTATTCGATATGAGTGGTCTAAAATCGCGCTAACATGCACCTCGTTGACAGTGGGTACTACTTCAAATAATACACTATCATTGTAAACAAGTTTGCCAAAGATCACAAGATATGTAATCGGATGGTTCAATACCAAAACTAATCAATCTAACAAAGCTAATCAAAGGACACTCGTGCAATTGCGTGGTATCGTTAATGACATTGGCATTTTCATCGAATCGAATGAATATGCTGATTTTCTTTTAGAGTTCAATGTTATTACGACTTTTCTAATTGTAGCTGATAGTCTAAGTCGACAAGAAAAAGATAATGTCTTTCATTTACAATGATCCTAAACTTGAATAACAAAGGGATTTTTCGATAAGAAAATGAAATCCGTCTAGTAATATAAAGCACTACAATCAGACTTCTATCTTCATCAGCGTAAAAGCAAATGCTATTAGCGACAATCAGAATTAATTAGATTGCTCATACTTTTTTATATTCAACTATTCAAGAAAATTCTGCTAGAAATCGATAATAATGAGCAAGTTGTACATGATTTTGTTCGATTTTCACAGGACGAATATCTTGAAAACACCGTCGAAATCAAGAGAAATTGCCACTAATCGGTTAATCAGAACTCTAATTCATGAATGGTATTTTTGTAAACACTGGTCTTGTATACCACAGTTATTTGGTGCAAATTCAGATTCATAAGTCCTCTAAAATCCTGAACGTCGACTATATTAAAGTGGTTAGTTCTCATTAATGCCTACAACTGGTAAATGAAGAGACATAGGAGCAATTTTGTTCAGATACTATCAACTCTACTAATCAACGAGATACAATCAGCAAATACGGAATTAATTCGTAAAAAAAGCACTTATTTCACTCTGTCAAAACAACTTTGTGAGCATTTCAGAAAATTGTGTGAGAATTAAAGTTTTACACGCATTCTTATTAAGGGGCCCCCCTCCTTAAAAAAGTCGATTTTTCCAAAAAGATTTAAGTTTGAGTTTTTATCATGGGTAGATGCCTCAAAGTCTCCTCTTTCAGAACATATATAGGTTTTTTAAAAAAGGTTCGATTTTAAGGGACTTATCGAAAAAATACTAAAACGTACTGCATTGTTTTTCGAGAAAAGACGAGTCATTTTTTAATCGAACTATTTTCTGAAAAAATAGTTACATGGTTGGAATCAGTATAAAATTCTGAACAAAATACTGTACTTTGTTTGGGAAAAAAATTATTTTTTTTTTTTGTAAAATCATTGTGCCTTGGTCATCCGCCCGAAAACGAAATTTTTTTTTTCTTTTGTTTTCCCGGACTTTGATCTGGACATAGCTTATTTAGTACGCTGATCACGAATATGAGGTTTTTTTCCCATCAAAATGTTCTCTGAATAAAAAAAGTAGAAGTTCTCGACCAGACGACGATTTGTTTTTACCTTGCTTTACAGATCGCTGTCATGTAATTAAAGAAATCAGTTTAGGAAAGAATAAATACA